>JABCMI010000255.1:0-65000 GCA_026261945.1 Hirschfeldia incana
TTTTGATCAGAAACTTGAAGAAACTGCCATATCTACAAACATGGTAAACTGGAATCACATTGGGTCCAAAGTGGGATAACTTCTTAATCCTAGCTCCTATGATATTGATTCAACTTCAGGGTGATTCTAAACTGATTAATGAGTCAGGATAAAGCTTCATATATCCGGATTCATTCAGGTTTGATCAGAAACTTGAAGAAACTGCCATATCTACAAACATGGTAAACTGGAATCACATGGGTCCAAAGTGGGATAACTTCTTAATCCTAGCTCCTATGATATTGATTCAACTTCAGGGTGATTCTAAACTGATTAATGAGTCAGGATAAAGCTTCTTATATCCGTATTCATTCAGGTTTGATCATAAACTTGAAGAAACTGCCATATCTACAAACAAGGTAAACAGGAATCATTTGGGTCCAAAGTGGGATAACTTCTTAATCCTAGCTCCTATGATATTGATTCAACTTCAGGGTGATTCTAAACTGATTAATGAGTCAGGATAGAGCTTCTTAGTATCCGAATTCATTCAGGTTTGATCAGAAACTTGAAGAAACTGCCATATCTACAAACAGGGATAAACTGGAATCATTTGGGTCCAAAGTGGGATAACTTCTTAATCCTAGCTCCTATGATATTGATTCAACTTCAGGGTGATTCTAAACTGATTAGTGAGTCAGGATAAAGCTTCTTATATCCGGATTCATTCATGTTTGATTAGAATCTTAAAGAAACTGCCATATCTACAAACCAGGGTAAACTGGAATCACATTGGGTCCAAAGTGGGATAACTTCTTAATACTAGCTCCTATTATATTGATTCAACTTCAGGGTGATTCTAAACTGATTAATGAGTCAGGATAAAGCTTTTTATATCCAGATTCATTCTGGTTTGATCAGAAACTTGAAGAAACTGCCATATCTACAAGTAGGGTAAACTGGAATCATTTGGGTCCAAACTGGGATAACTTCTTAATCCTAGCTCCTATGATATTGATTCAACTTCAGGGTGATTCTAAACTGATTAATGAGTCAGGATAAAGCTTCTTATATCCGGATTGATTCATGTTTGATCAGAAACATGAAGAAACTGCCATATCTACAAACAGGGTAAACTGGAATCATTTGGGTCCAAAGTGGGATAACTTCTTAATCCTAACTCCTATGATATTGATTCAACTTCAGGGTGATTCTAAACTGATTAATGAGTCAGGATAAAAATTCTTATATCCGGATTCATTCAGGTTTGATCAGAAACTTGAAGAAACTGCCATATCTACAAACAGGGTAAACTGGAATCATTTGGATCCAAAGTGGGATAACTTCTTAATCCTAAATCCTATGATATTGATTCAACTTCAGGGTGATTCTAAACATATTATTGAGTCAGGATAGAGCTTCTTATATCCGGATTCATTCATGTTTGATCAGAAACTTGAAGAAACTGCCATATCTACAAACAGGGTAAACTGGAATCATTTGGGTCCAAAGTGGGATAACTTCTTAATCCTAGCTCCTATGATATTGATTCAACTTCATGGTGATTCTAAACTGATTAATGAGTCAGGATAAAACTTCTTATATCCGGATTCATTCAGGTTTGATCAGAAACTTGAAGAAACTGCCATATCTACAAACAGGGTAAACTGGAATCATTTGGATCCAAAGTGGGATAACTTCTTAATCCTAAATCCTATGATATTGATTCAACTTCAGGGTGATTCTAAACATATTATTGAGTCAGGATAGAGCTTCTTATATCCGGATTCATTCATGTTTGATCAGAAACTTGAAGAAACTGCCATATCTACAAACAGGGTAAACTGGAATCATTTGGGTCCAAAGTGGGATAACTTCTTAATCCTAGCTCCTATGATATTGATTCAACTTCATGGTGATTCTAAACTGATTAGTGAGTCAGGATAAAGCTTCTTATATCCGGATTGATTCATGTTTGATCAGAAACATGAAGAAACTGCCATATCTACAAACAGGGTAAACTGGAATCATTTGGGTCCAAAGTGGGATAACTTCTTAATCCTAACTCCTATGATATTGATTCAACTTCAGGGTGATTCTAAACTGATTAATGAGTCAGGATAAAAGCTTCTTATATCCGGATTCATTCAGGTTTGATCAGAAACTTGAAGAAACTGCCATATCTACAAACAGGGTAAACTGGAATCATTGGATCCAAAGTGGGATAACTTCTTAATCCTAAATCCTATGATATTGATTCAACTTCAGGGTGATTCTAAACATATTATTGAGTCATGATAGAGCTTCTTATATCCGGATTCATTCATGTTTGATCAGAAACTTGAAGAAACTGCCATATCTACAAACAGGGTAAACTGGAATCATTTGGGTCCAAAGTGGGATAACTTCTTAATCCTAGCTCCTATGATATTGATCCAACTTCAGGGTGATTCTAAACTGATTAATGAGTCAGGATAAAGCTTCTTATATCCGGATTCATTCAGGTTTGATCAGAAACTTGAAGAAACTGCCATATCTACAAACCGGGTAAACTGGAATCATTTGGGTCCAAAGTGAGATAACTTCTTAATCCTAGCTCCTATGATATTGATTCAACTTCAGGGTGATTCTAAACTTATTAATGAGTCAGGATAAAGCTTCTTATATCTTGATACATTCAGGTTTTATCAGAAACTTGAAGAAACTGCCATCTCTACAAACAGGGTAAACTGGAATCACTTGGGTCCAAAGTGGGATAACTTCTTAATCCTAGCTCCTATGATATTGATTCAACTTCAGGGTGATTATAAACTGATTAGCAGTCAGGATAAAGCTTCTTAAATCCGGATACATTCAGGTTTATCAGAAACTTGAAGAAACTGCCATCTCTACAAACAGGGTAAACTGGAATCACTTGGGTCCAAAGTGGGATAACTTCTTAATCCTAGCTCCTATGATATTGATTCAACTTCAGGGTGATTATAAACTGATTAGCAGTCAGGATAAAGCTTCTTATATCCGGATACATTCAGGTTTGATCAGAAACTTGAAGAAACTGCCATCTCTACAAACAGGGTAAACTGGAATCACTTGGGTCCAAAGTGGGATAACTTCTTAATCCTAGCTCCTATGATATTGATTCAACTTCAGGGTGATTATAAACTGATTAGCAGTCAGGATAAAGCTTCTTAATATCCGGATACATTCAGGTTTATCAGAAACTTGAAGAAACTGCCATCTCTACAAACAGGGTAAACTGGAATCACTTGGGTCCAAAGTGGGATAACTTCTTAATCCTAGCTCCTATGATATTGATTCAACTTCAGGGTGATTATAAACTGATTAGCAGTCAGGATAAAGCTTCTTATATCCGGATACATTCAGGTTTATCAGAAACTTGAAGAAACTGCCATCTCTACAAACAGGGTAAACTAGAATCATTTGGGTCCGAAGTGGGATAACTTCTTAATCCTAGCTCCTATGATATTGATTCAACTTCAGGGTGATTCTAAACAGATTATTGAGTCAGGATAAAGCTTCTTATATCCGGATTCATTCAGGTTTGATCAGAAACTTGAATAAACTGCCATATCTACAAACAGGGTAAACTAGAATCATTTGAGTCCAAAGTGGGATAACTTCTTAATCCTTGCTCCTATGATATTGATTCAACTTCAGGGTGATTATAAACTGATTAGGAGTCATGATAAAGCTTATTATATCCGGATACATTCAGGTTTGATTGGAAGCTTGAAGAAACTGCCATATCTACAAACCGGGTAAACCGGATTCATTCAGGTTTGATCAGAAACATGAAGAAACTGCCATATCTACAAACAGGGTAAACTGGAATCATTTGGGTCCAAAGTGGGATAACTTCTTAATCCTAGCTCCTATGATATTGATTCAACTTCAGGGTGATTCTAAACTGATTAACGAGTCAGGATAAAGCTTCTTATATTCGGATTCATTCAGGTGATCAGAAACTTGAAGAAACTGCCATATCTACAAACAGGGTAAACTTGAATCATTTGGGTCCAAAGTGGGATAACTTCTTAATCCTAGCTCCTATGATATTGATTCAACTTCAGGGTGATTCTAAACTGGTTAATGAGTCAGGATAAAGCTTCTTATATCCGGATTCATTCAGGTTTGATCAGAAACTTGAAGAAACTGCCATATCTACAAACATGGTAAACTGGAATCAATTGGGTCCAAAGTGGGATAACTTCTTAATCCTAGCTCCTATGATATTGATTCAACTTCAGGGTGATTCTAAACTGATTAATGAGTCAGGATAAAGCTTCATATATCCGGATTCATTCAGGTTTGATCAGAAACTTGAAGAAACTGTCATATCTACAAATATGGTAAACTGGAATCACATGGGTCCAAAGTGGGATAACTTCTTAATCCTAGCTCCTATGATATTGATTCAACTTCAGGGTGATTCTAAACTGATTAATGAGTCAGGATAAAGCTTCTTATATCCGTATTCATTCAGGTTTGATCAGAAACTTGAAGAAACTGCCATATCTACAAACAGGGTAAACTGGAATCATTTGGGTCCAAAGTGGGATAACTTCTTAATCCTAGCTCCTATGATATTGATTCAACTTCAGGGTGATTCTAAACTGATTAATGAGTCAGGATAGAGCTTCTTGTATCCGAATTCATTCAGGTTTGATCAGAAACTTGAAGAAACTGCCATATCTACAAACAGGATAAACTGGAATCATTTGGGTCCAAAGTGGGATAACTTCTTAATCCTAGCTCCTATGATATTGATTCAACTTCAGGGTGATTCTAAACTGATTAGTGAGTCAGGATAAAGCTTCTTATATCCGGATTCATTCATGTTTGATTAGAATCTTGAAGAAACTGCCATATCTACAAACCGGGTAAACTGGAATCACATGGGTCCAAAGTGGGATAACTTCTTAATACTAGCTCCTATTATATTGATTCAACTTCAAGGTGATTCTAAACTGATTAATGAGTCAGGATAAAGCTTTTTATATCCAGATTCATTCAGCTTTGATCAGAAACTTGAAGAAACTGCCATATCTACAAACAGGGTAAACTGGAATCAGTTGGGTTCAAAGTGGGATAACTTCTTAATCCTAGCTCCTATGATATTGATTCAACTTCAGGGTGATTCTAAACTGATTAATGAGTCAGGATAAAGCTTCTTATATCCGGATTGATTCATGTTTGATCAGAAACATGAAGAAACTGCCATATCTACAAACAGGGTAAACTGGAATCATTTGGGTCCAAAGTGGGATAACTTCTTAATCCTAACTCCTATGATATTGATTCAACTTCAGGGTGATTCTAAACTGATTAATGAGTCAGGATAAGACTTCTTATATCCGGATTCATTCAGGTTTGATCAGAAACTTGAAGAAACTGCCATATCTACAAACAGGGTAAACTGGAATCATTTGGATCCAAAGTGGGATAACTTCTTAATCCTAAATCCTATGATATTGATTCAACTTCAGGGTGATTCTAAACATATTATTGAGTCAGGATAGAGCTTCTTATATCCGGATTCATTCATGTTTGATCAGAAACTTGAAGAAACTGCCATATCTACAAACAGGGTAAACTGGAATCATTTGGGTCCAAAGTGGGATAACTTCTTAATCCTAGCTCCTATGATATTGATTCAACTTCATGGTGATTCTAAACTGATTAATGAGTCAGGATAAAGCTTCTGATATCCGGATTTATTCAGGTTTGATCAGAAACTTGAAGAAACTGCCATATCTACAAACCGGGTAAACTGGAATCATTTGGGTCCAAAGTGAGATAACTTCTTAATCCTAGCTCCTATGATATTGATTCAACTTCAGGGTGATTCTAAACTTATTAATGAGTCAGGATAAAGCTTCTTATATCCGGATACATTCAGGTTTGATCAGAAACTTGAAGAAACTGCCATCTCTACAAACAGGGTAAACTGGAATCACTTGGGTCCAAAGTGGGATAACTTCTTAATCCTAGCTCCTATGATATTGATTCAACTTCAGGGTGATTATAAACTGATTAGCAGTCAGGATAAAGCTTCTTAAATCCGGATACATTCAGGTTTATCAGAAACTTGAAGAAACTGCCATCTCTACAAACAGGGTAAACTGGAATCATTTGGGTCCGAAGTGGGATAACTTCTTAATCCTAGCTCCTATGATATTGATTCAACTTCAGGGTGATTCTAAACAGATTATTGAGTCAGGATAAAGCTTCTTATATCCGGATTCATTCAGGTTAGATCAGAAACTTGAATAAACTGCCATATCTACAAACAGGGTAAACTAGAATCATTTGAGTCCAAAGTGGGATAACTTCATAATCCTTGCTCCTATGATATTGATTCAACTTCAGGGTGATTATAAACTGATTAGGAGTCAGGATAAAGCTTCTTATATCCGGATACATTCAGGTTTGATTGGAAGCTTGAAGAAACTGCCATATCTACAAACCGGGTAAACCGGATTCATTCAGGTTTGATCAGAAACATGAAGAAACTGCCATATCTACAAAAAGGGTAAACTGGAATCATTTGGGTCCAAAGTGGGATAACTTCTTAATCCTAGCTTCTATGATATTGATTCAACTTCAGGGTGATTCTAAACTGATTAACGAGTCAGGATAAAGCTTCTTATATCCGGATTCATTCAGGTGATCAGAAACTTGAAGAAACTGCCATATCTACAAACAGGGTAAACTTGAATCATTTGGGTCCAAAGTGGGATAACTTCTTAATCCTAGCTCCTATGATATTGATTCAACTTCAGGGTGATTCTAAACTGGTTAATGAGTCAGGATAAAGCTTCTTATATCCGGATTCATTCAGGTTTGATCAGAAACTTGAAGAAACTGCCATATCTACAAACATGGTAAACTGGAATCAATTGGGTCCAAAGTGGGATAACTTCTTAATCCTAGCTCCTATGATATTGATTCAACTTCAGGGTGATTCTAAACTGATTAATGAGTCAGGATAAAGCTTCATATATCCGGATTCATTCAGGTTTGATCAGAAACTTGAAGAATCTGCCATATCTACAAACATGGTAAACTGGAATCACATGGGTCCAAAGTGGGATAACTTCTTAATCCTAGCTCCTATGATATTGATTCAACTTCAGGGTGATTCTAAACTGATTAATGAGTCAGGATAAAGCTTCTTATATCCGTATTCATTCAGGTTTGATCAGAAACTTGAAGAAACTGCCATATCTACAAACAGGGTAAACTGGAATCATTTGGGTCCAAAGTGGGATAACTTCTTAATCCTAGCTCCTATGATATTGATTCAACTTCAGGGTGATTCTAAACTGATTAATGAGTCAGGATAGAGCTTCTTGTATCCGAATTCATTCAGGTTTGATCAGAAACTTGAAGAAACTGCCATATCTACAAACAGGGTAAACTGGAATCATTTGGGTCCAAAGTGGGATAACTTCATAATCCTAGCTCCTATGATATTGATTCAACTTCAGGGTGATTCTAAACTGATTAGTTAGTCAGGATAAAGCTTCTTATATCCGGATTCATTCATGTTTGATTAGAATCTTGAAGAAACTGCCATATCTACAAACCGGGTAAACTGGAATCACATGGGTCCAAAGTGGGATAACTTCTTAATACTAGCTCCTATTATATTGAATCAACTTCAGGGTGATTCTAAACTGATTAATGAGTCAGGATAAAGCTTTTTATATCCAGATTCATTCAGGTTTGATCAGAAACTTGAAGAAACTGCCATATCTACAAACAGGGTAAACTAGAATCAGTTGGGTCCAAAGTGGGATAACTTCTTAATCCTAGCTCCTATGATATTGATTCAACTTCAGGGTGATTCTAAACTTATTAATGAGTCAGGATAAAGATTCTTATATCCGGATTGATTCATGTTTGATCAGAAACATGAAGAAACTGCCATATCTACAAACAGGGTAAACTGGAATCATTTGGGTCCAAAGTGGGATAACTTCTTAATCCTAACTCCTATGATATTGATTCAACTTCAGGGTGATTCTAAACTGATTAATGAGTCAGGATAAAACTTCTAATATCCGGATTCATTCAGTTTTGATCAGAAACTTGAAGAAACTGCCATATCTACAAACAGGGTAAACTAGAATCATTTGGATCCAAAGTGGGATAACTTCTTAATCCTAAATCCTATGATATTGATTCAACTTCAGGGTGATTCTAAACATATTATTGAGTCAGGATAGAGCTTCTTATATCCGGATTCATTCATGTTTGATCAGAAACTTGAAGAAACTGCCATATCTACAAACAGGGTAAACTGGAATCATTTGGGTCCAAAGTGGGATAACTTCTTAATCCTAGCTCCTATGATATTGATTCAACTTCAGGGTGATTCTAAACTGATTAATGAGTCAGGATAAAGCTTCTTATATCCGGATTCATTCAGGTTTGATCAGAAACTTGAAGAAACTGCCATATCTACAAACCGGGTAAACTGGAATCATTTGGGTCCAAAGTGAGATAACTTCTTAATCCTAGCTCCTATGATATTGATTCAACTTCAGGGTGATTCTAAACTTATTAATGAGTCAGGATAAAGCTTCTTTTATCCGGATACATTCAGGTTTGATCAGAAACTTGAAGAAACTGTCATCTCTACAAACAGGGTAAACTGGAATCACTTTGGTCCAAAGTGGGATAACTTCTTAATCCTAGCTCCTATGATATTGATTCAACTTCAGGGTGATTCTAAACTGATTAATGAGTCAGGATAGAGCTTCTTGTATCCGAATTCATTCAGGTTTGATCAGAAACTTGAAGAAACTGCCATATCTACAAACAGGGTAAACTGGAATCATTTGGGTCCAAAGTGGGATAACTTCATAATCCTAGCTCCTATGATATTGATTCAACTTCAGGGTGATTCTAAACTGATTAGTTAGTCAGGATAAAGCTTCTTATATTCGGATTCATTCATGTTTGATTAGAATCTTGAAGAAACTGCCATATCTACAAACCGGGTAAACTGGAATCACATGGGTCCAAAGTGGGATAACTTCTTAATACTAGCTCCTATTATATTGAATCAACTTCAGGGTGATTCTAAACTGATTAATGAGTCAGGATAAAGCTTTTTATATCCAGATTCATTCAGGTTTGATCAGAAACTTGAAGAAACTGCCATATCTACAAACAGGGTAAACTAGAATCAGTTGGGTCCAAAGTGGGATAACTTCTTAATCCTAGCTCCTATGATATTGATTCAACTTCAGGGTGATTCTAAACTGATTAATGAGTCAGGATAAAGCTTCTTATATCCGGATTGATTCATGTTTGATCAGAAACATGAAGAAACTGCCATATCTACAAACAGGGTAAACTGGAATCATTTGGGTCCAAAGTGGGATAACTTCTTAATCCTAACTCCTATGATATTGATTCAACTTCAGGGTGATTCTAAACTGATTAATGAGTCAGGATAAAACTTCTAATATCCGGATTCATTCAGGTTTGATCAGAAACTTGAAGAAACTGCCATATCTACAAACAGGGTAAACTAGAATCATTTGGATCCAAAGTGGGATAACTTCTTAATCCTAAATCCTATGATATTGATTCAACTTCAGGGTGATTCTAAACATATTATTGAGTCAGGATAGAGCTTCTTATATCCGGATTCATTCATGTTTGATCAGAAACTTGAAGAAACTGCCATATCTACAAACAGGGTAAACTGAAATCATTTGGGTCCAAAGTGGGATAACTTCTTAATCCTAGCTCCTATGATATTGATTCAACTTCAGGGTGATTCTAAACTGATTAATGAGTCAGGATAAAGCTTCTTATATCCGGATTCATTCAGGTTTGATCAGAAACTTGAAGAAACTGCCATATCTACAAACCGGGTAAACTGGAATCATTTGGGTCCAAAGTGAGATAACTTCTTAATCCTAGCTCCTATGATATTGATTCAACTTCAGGGTGATTCTAAACTTATTAATGAGTCAGGATAAAGCTTCTTTTATCCGGATACATTCAGGTTTGATCAGAAACTTGAAGAAACTGTCATCTCTACAAACAGGGTAAACTGGAATCACTTGGGTCCAAAGTGGGATAACTTCTTAATCCTAGCTCCTATGATATTGATTCAACTTCAGGGTGATTATAAACTGATTAGCAGTCAGGATAAAGCTTCTTATATCCGGATACATTCAGGTTTATCAGAAACTTGAAGAAACTGCCATCTCTAAAAACAGGGTAAACTGGAATCATTTGGGTCCGAAGTGGGATAACTTCTTAATCCTAGCTCCTATGATATTGATTCAACTTCAGGGTGATTCTAAACAGATTATTGAGTCAGGATAAAGCTTCTTATATCCGGATTCATTCAGGTTTGATCAGAAACTTGAATAAACTGCCATATCTACAAACAGGGTAAACTAGAATCATTTGAGTCCAAAGTGGGATAACTTCTTAATCCTTGCTCCTATGATATTGATTTAACTTCAGGGTGATTATAAACTGATTAGGAGTCAGGATAAAGCTTCTTATATCCGGATACATTCAGGTTTGATTGGAAGCTTGAAGAAACTGCCATATCTACAAACCGGGTAAACCGGATTCATTCATGTTTGATCAGAAACATGAAGAAACTGTCATATCTACAAACAGGGTAAACTGGAATCATTTGGGTCCAAAGTGGGATAACTTCTTAATCCTAGCTCCTATGATATTGATTCAACTTCAGGGTGATTCTAAACTGATTAACGAGTCAGGATAAAGCTTCTTATATCCGGATTCATTCAGGTGATCAGAAACTTGAAGAAACTGCCATATCTACAAACATGGTAAACATCATTTGGGTCCAAAGTGGGATAACTTCTTAATCCTAGCTCCTATGATATTGATTCAACTTCAGGGTGATTCTAAACTGGTTAATGAGTCAGGATAAAGCTTCTTATATCCGGATTCATTCAGGTTTGATCAGAAACTTGAAGAAACTGCCATATCTACAAACATGGTAAACTGGAATCAATTGGGTCCAAAGTGGGATAACTTCTTAATCCTAGCTCCTATGATATTGATTCAACTTCAGGGTGATTCTAAACTGATTAATGAGTCAGGATAAAGCTTCATATATCCGGATTCATTCAGGTTTGATCATAAACTTGAAGAAACTGCCATATCTACAAACATGGTAAACTGGAATCACATGGGTCCAAAGTGGGATAACTTCTTAATCCTAGCTCCTAAGATATTGATTCAACTTCAGGGTGATTCTAAACTGATTAATGAGTCAGGATAAAGCTTCTTATATCCGTATTCATTCAGGTTTGATCAGAAACTTGAAGAAACTGCCATATCTACAAACAGGGTAAACTGGAATCATTTGGGTCCAAAGTGGGATAACTTCTTAATCCTAGCTCCTATGATATTGATTCAACTTCAGGGTGATTCTAAACTGATTAATGAGTCAGGATAGAGCTTCTTGTATCCGAATTCATTCAGGTTTGATCAGAAACTTGAAGAAACTGCCATATCTACAAACAGGGTAAACTGGAATCATTTGGGTCCAAAGTGGGATAACTTCTTAATCCTAGCTCCTTTGATATTGATTCAACTTCAGGGTGATTCTAAACTGATTAGTGAGTCAGGATAAAGCTTCTTATATCCGGATTCATTCATGTTTGATTAGAATCTTGAAGAAACTGCCATATCTACAAACCGGGTAAACTGGAATCACATGGGTCCAAAGTGGGATAACTTTTTAATACTAGCTCCAATTATATTGATTCACGGGTAAACTGGAATCACATGGGTCCAAAGTGGGATAACTTTTTAATACTTGCTCCAATTTTATTGAATCAACTTCAGGGTGATTCTAAACTGATTAATGAGTCAGGATAAAGCTTTTTATATCCGGATTCATGAGGTTTGATCAGAAACTTGAAGAAACTGCCATATCTACAAACAGGGTAAACTGGAATCATTTGGGTCCAACGTGGGATAACTTCTTAATCCTAGCTCCTATGATATTGATTCAACTTCAGGGTGATTCTAAACTGATAAATGAGTCAGGATAAAGCTTCTTATATCCGGATTCATTCAGGTTTGATCAGAAACTTGAAGAAACTGCCATATCTACAAACAGGGTAAACTGGAATCATTTGGGTCCAAAGTGGGATAACTTCTTAATCCTAGCTCCTATGATATTGATTCAACTTCAGGGTGATTCTAAACTGATTAATGAGTCAGGATAAAGCTTCATATATCCGGATTCATTCAGGTTTGATCAGAAACTTGAAGAAATTTCCATATCTACAAACATAGTAAACTGGAATCATTTGGGTCCAAAGTGGGATAACTTCTTAATCCTAGCTCCTATGCTATTGATTGAACTTCAGGGTGATTATAAACTTATTAATGATTCAGGATAAATCGTCTTATATCCGGATTCATTCAGGTTTGATCAGAAACTTGAAGAAACTGCCATATCTACAAACAGGGAATCACTTGGGTCCAAAGTGGGATAACTTCTTAACTCTAGCTCCTATGATTTTGATTCAACTTCAGGGTGATTATAAATTGATTGTGAGTCAGGATAAAGCTTCTTATATCCGGATACATTCAGGTTTGATTAGAAGCTTGAAGAAACTGCCATATCTACAAACCGGGTAAACTGGAATCATTTGGGTCCAAAGTGGGATAACTTCTTAATCCTAGCTCCTATGATATTGATTCAACTTCAGGGTGATTCTAAACTGATTTATGAGTCAGGATAAAGCTTCTTATATCCGTATTCATTCAGGTTTGATCAGAAACTTGAAGAAACTGCCATATCTACAAACAGGGTAAACTGGAATCATTTGGGTCCAAAGTGGGATAACTTCTTAATCCTAGCTCCTATGATATTGATTCAACTTCAGGGTGATTCTAAACTGATTAATGAGTCCGGATAGAGCTTCTTGTATCCGAATTCATTCAGGTTTGATCAGAAACTTGAAGAAACTGCCATATCTACAAACAGGGTAAACTGGAATCATTTGGGTCCAAAGTGGGATAACTTCTTAATCCTAGCTCCTATGATATTGATTCAACTTCAGGGTGATTCTAAACTGATTAGTGAGTCAGGATAAAGCTTCTTATATCCGGATTCATTCATGTTTGATTAGAATATTGAAGAAACTGCCATATCTACAAACCGGGTAAACTGGAATCACATGGGTCCAAAGTGGGATAACTTCTTAATAGTAGCTCCAATTATATTGATTCAACTTCAGGGTGATTCTAAACTGATTAATGAGTCAGGATAAAGCTTTTTATATCCGGATTCATTCAGGTTTGATCAGAAACTTGAAGAAACTGCCATATCTACAAACAGGGTAAATTGGAATCATTTGGGTCCAAAGTGGGATAACTTCTTAATCCTAGCTCCTATGATATTGATTCAACTTCAGGGTGATTCTAAACTGATAAATGAGTCAGGATAAAGCTTCTTATATCCGGATTCATTCAGGTTTGATCAGAAACTTGAAGAAACTGCCATATCTACAAACAGGGTAAACTGGAATCATTTGGGTCCAAAGTGGGATAACTTCTTAATCCTAGCTCCTATGATATTGATTCAACTTCAGGGTGATTCTAAACTGATTAATGAGTCAGGATAAAGCTTCTTATATCCGGATTCATTCATGTTTGATCAGAAACTTGAAGAAACTGCCATATCTACAAACAGGGTAAACTGGAATCATTTGGGTCCAAAGTGGGATAACTTCTTAATCCTAGCTCCTATGATATTGATTCAACTTTTGGGTGATTCTAAACTGATTAATGAGTCAGGATAAAGCTTCATATATCCGGATTCATTCAGGTTTGATCAGAAACTTGAAGAAACTGCCATATCTACAAACATGGTAAACTGAAATCATTTGGGTCTAAAGTGGGATAACTTCTTAATCCTAGCTCCTATGATATTGATTCAACTTCAGGGTGATTCTAAACTGATTAATGAGTCAGGATAAAGCTTCATATATCCGGATTCATTCAGGTTTGATCAGAAACTTGAAGAAACTGCCATATCTACAAACATAGTAAACTGGAATCATTTGGGTCCAAAGTGGGATAACTTCTTAATCCTAGCTCCTATGATATTGATTGAACTTCAGGGTGATTATAAACTTATTAATGATTCAGGATAAATCGTCTTATATCCGGATTCATTCAGGTTTGATCAGAAACTTGAAGAAACTGCCATATCTACAAACAGGGAATCACTTGGGTCCAAAGTGGGATAACTTCTTAATTCTAGCTCCTATGATATTGATTCAACTTCAGGGTGATTATAAATTGATTATGAGTCAGGATAAAGCTTCTTATATCCGGATACATTCATGTTTGATTAGAAGCTTGAAGAAACTGCCATATCTACAAACCGGGTAAACTGGAATCATTTGGGTCCAAAGTGGGATAACTTCTTAATCCTAGCTCCTATGATATTGATTCAACTTCAGGGTGATTCTAAACTGATTAATGAGTCAGGATAGAGCTTCTTGTATCCGAATTCATTCAGGTTTGATCAGAAACTTGAAGAAACTGCCATATCTACAAACAGGGTAAACTGGAATCATTTGGGTCCAAAGTGGGATAACTTCTTAATCCTAGCTCCTATGATATTGATTCAACTTCAGGGTGATTCTAAACTGATTAGTGAGTCAGGATAAAGCTTCTTATATCCGGATTCATTCATGTTTGATTAGAATCTTGAAGAAACTGCCATATCTACAAACCGGGTAAACTGGAATCACATGGGTCCAAAGTGGGATAACTTCTTAATACTAGCTCCAATTATATTGATTCAACTTCAGGGTGATTCTAAACTGATTAATGAGTCATGATAAAGCTTTTTATATCCGGATTCATTCAGGTTTGATCAGAAACTTGAAGAAACTGCCATATCTACAAACAGGGTAAACTTGAATCATTTGGGTCCAAAGTGGGAAAACTTCTTAATCCTAGATCCTATGATATTGATTCAACTTCAGGGTGATTCTAAACTGATAAATGAGTCAGGATAAAGCTTCTTATATTTCCGGATTCATTCATGTTTGATCAGAAACTTGAAGAAACTGCCATATCTACAAACAGGGTAAACTGGAATCATTTGGGTCCAAAGTGGGATAACTTCTTAATCCTAGCTCCTATGATATTGATTCAACTTCAGGGTGATTCAAAACTGATTAATGAGTCAGGATAGAGCTTCTTGTATCCGGATTCATTCAGGTTTGATCAGAAACTTGAAGAAACTGCTATATCTACAAATAGGGTAAACTGGAATCATTTGGGTCCAAAGTGGGATAACTTCTTAATCCGAGCTCCTATGATATTGATTCAACTTCAGGGTGATTCTAAACTGATTAATGAGTCAGGATAAAGCTTCTTATATCCGTATTCATTCAGGTTTGATCATGTTTAAGGTGAGACTGGTATCAATGAGTAAACAATACTAAAAATGGGTCGAACAGAGGTGTTTATTAGATTTCGGAGTGAGATTACAAAGGTGGAGAATAAGAAAATAAAGCCGGAGTTCGGAGAGCTTTGGCCGGAAAAGTACAACAAGCGGAGAGATAACTCGTACGGACTAAAACCCTAATCTCGCCGCTCAGCGTGTGTGTAAAAGTGTCGATCCCCTGCTCCTTTGCTCTCTCTTCTCCTTTTATACTCCCTGTTCGGCGACCTGACCTAGTTCCCAAATGTTTTGGGCCTTATCGGCCTGTCGGGCTTGGTTCCTCATGCAAGTTGTCTCGCGTGAGCCGTCGAGCCGACTTGTCGCTGGCAGCTTCCTGCTCAGCTAAAAGTAGTCCGCAGTCAAGCCGTGAATGCCGATCCGCGGCTTCTCGGCTCTGGGCTGACTTGTTTGTTCGGTTGGGCCTTTGTTCGATGGGCTTTGAGGATGGGTGCAATCCATCCCCAACAGTAAGTCCCCCCCCAGTTCATTGATTGATCGTGACTGATCATCGATGAATTTTGAATTTTTAGCTTAGAGGACAAAGGACCAACGGAATCAGGAAACTGCTAGGAAGAGGGTTGGTCGGTGGGATAACGAACCGGCGGAACCAGGAATTCGAACAATTAATCGAACCGAGGATTTGACCCGAGATGGTTGGCGGTTTCCTGGACATTATGACCGAGAAAACGAACCGGCGCGATTGCGCAATACGCGCAATAGTGACTAGGCCCACCTAGGCCCTTTTAGGCGTAATAATGACGCCTTGGTCCGAGAGCCCGCCTCTCCTTATAAATAGCGCTCCTCCCTCTTACTATTTCCTCATTTTGCTCCGCATCGCTCAGGTACTTTCTTTCTCTACTCTCCTTCTCTCTCTAGATCTTTTCCTTAAGTTTTCGTTTATTCGAGATGTCGTCGAAACGATTGTCTCGAGCTGAGAAAGGGAAGCAAGTGGCTTCCGTTCGGAGTTCTTCCGAGGACCCTGCGGAGGAAGCTCGTCATGAAGCAATGATGGACACCCAGAATCTAGATTTGGCTCAGCGTTTGCTCGTTGCGGACGCGGAGACTCAGTTCCGAGGGGATGACGACGGTCAGGACGCAGTCGATCCTACGATGGTCCCGAGGAGTTTTTATCCCGGGAATATCTTCACTGATGAGCGCCCTCTGGAAAGGTCGAGGGTCCGTCGATCGATCGTCGCTGGACAAGATTGGGGGAACGTCGAGAGAACCCGATCAACGACTAAATCAGTGGAAGCGCTTCTTCGGAGATTGAGCGCGGTCGGGGTGACTTTTATTATCCCGAGAGAAGATCAAAGGCCTTGGTCCCCTCCGAAAGGATATCAGTGCGTTTACGAGGCGTACTTCGAGAAGGACACCAAGCTCTGGTTCCCAATCCCTCGGATTGTAACATCATATGCTTTCAGGCGAGGAATCGCCATAAGCCAACTCATCAACGGCGCAGTTCGTCTGATGGTCGCGACGTCTGTTGTCGCGGTGGAGGCCGGGACGTCGTTGAGCGTCAGGGCCTTCGAGGAGCTCCTTAGCGCGAGAGGAAGAAGTTGAAGTCCCCGAGCAACCAGGAGACGTAAGGAAACTTCCCGAGGAGACGCCTGCAGGGCGCCCCTCAAAGACAAAGGAGAGAAAGAGGAAAAACAGAGACTCCGGAGCTCGGGAGTTAAACATCGCTTGTCCGGACACCGAGGATCCATCTCCGGAAGACGTTCCTCTGAGAAAAAGGAGGAAGAAGTCTAGCGGTAAGACCCGTGCGTCCTCCGTTAGTGAAGGCGAGCTTCAGGTTCTTGCTCCGAGGGCTTCACCAGAGGCCCGGGGTTCCGAGGACTTGGACAACCTGACGGTGGCCGATAGGGCCCGGGAGCTAAGGAGGCGATCGAAGGCGAGTGATCCGCCCGAGTCTCCGACCAATGAGAATGCATCTGGTGGGGGATCAAGGAATCCAGCTTCTCCCGAAGGAGGACGAGACCTGCTTCCTGAGGGATCGGGGGCTCGGACTATTGATCCCCTCGGAGGGTCCTCCTCCGATAAGTTTCACTTTGAATTCAATCGGGAACTGCCTTTGTCCTTCTATCCTGAAGATTGTGGACGACTGATGCTATCGCTTAAGGGCGGTCCCAACTTGATGCCTAGAGCTAAGGACTTGATCTTCAGGAACGAGTACGAGCAAGCCTCCAGCTCTTCAGTGAAGGTAATCCTTCCTTCACCCTTCTCCAACTTTATTTTTGCTCGGATTTGTGCATACGTTTTTTTGTAATCTTTTTATCTCCGGGCAGAATCATGGTGACTGGAACTTACTTGTGGACAAGTACAACTCCGCTCTAAGGGAAGCTCGGGAGCAACTCCGTAAGAACGAAGAGGAGAAGAAGCGGGTTGAGCTGAAGAACAAGGAAGCACTTCAGGCGGTTATTCGTCAGAGGGATGAGGCTGCCGCCCGTGCTAAGGAGCTCAAGAGGCAGTGGGATCTGACGAGGACTTCTGATATGGAGGAGCTCGAGATGTGCAAGGGCTCCATAAATGATTTGGAGACGGTCGTAAACAAGCTCCAGAAGGAGAATGCTGAGCTTATCAAGTCCAGAGATGCCGTGCTGCTCAGGCACTCTGAAGACGTTGCTCGTCTCCGATCATCTCGCAAGTATGAGGTCACCCACGAGAGGATTCGAGTGATGATCGCCATGATTGCTAAGGCTGCGAAGTGCTTTCACCAGATCCAACTTCGTGAAACTCAGAGGGACGCGTACGATAATGCTCGGTGTCTATATAGCCAAGCATTCGGGACGAGGAAATGCCTCGAACAGGTCAGGGACTCGGGAATTGATGTCCCCCAGGAGACCATTGATATGTACGCCGAGCATGAGGAGCGTTTTAAAGCTGAGGCAGCTCGTCTGGAGGTGAAGGAGATTCCCGAGGACTTCCTGCGCCTTTCTCCTCTGAAGCTGGACTCTCAGTTTCTTGTTGAAGATGTCTGGAAGGCGGTTAATCCTTACGGGTCGAACATCCATTTGATCGACTCGGCAGCTGCTGAAGCCCTGAGGACTCCTCGCGTTGAGAGGGTTCCTCGTGCGGAGGATCTGCCTGCTGGTCGCATTCTCTCGATCGGATCTTCGAGTCAGCATCCAGATCAAGACCCTGCTCTCGAGACCCAAGTTCCTCCAGAGGTGGTTCCTCGAGTCGATCAAGTAGAGAAGCCCACGATCGTCATTGCCGACTCTCCTTCCAGGACTGCACTTAAGGCCGCTGGTCTAACGGATTCTAGTTCCGATGGTCCCGAGGATAGGCCGGAGGTTGAAGGCGGGAATCCGGCGAGTGATCCCGCGCCTTTGCTCGCTCAGGTTCAAGGAGTAGGTTCCGAGGCGCCTAATCAACCGTTCGGACGTGTTTCAGGACCTGAAGCGGTAGATGTCGGGAACAAGGATTTGGCTCCAGCACAAGGGTGATCGCTTTGCTTCATGTTCTTAGGTTGATTTTGCCCGAGAAGGCTCAGTTGTTGTAATGACTTAAGGATTTTAGTTTCCTTTGTCTTTGAACCTTCTGGTTTTTTGCCCGGGTGGGCTTTGTTGTAGTTGTTAACTCGGGGCTTTACCCCTTCTTATTTATTCGGCTTTTGTTTATTTTATCCTTAATGCTTAGGTCGCCTCGAAATTTTTCGAGTTCTTTTGCCTTAGGCAGTTTAAGGATGATAATGAATTTCCTTCATCTGACCAAATGCTCATGAATCCGATTAATCGTAATATATTAAATGGAATAAGCAAATGGCGAGGTAATTTTATCGAGAAAATGTATTCGTACGTTACACAATGAATAAGAGAAACTTGGTCGGCCAACTCTCAGTTCTTTATTCGTGATTTGGTTCGAAAATTTCTCGATGAGCCGGTCAATGCAGTTGGCATAGGTGACGCGGACCCTTGTTTCCCTTTGCTCGAATCTGATCAGGGTCCGAGCGAATGATCGGGACGAGTACCTGTGCGCCGCTTGTTAGATAAGGGGCCGGCATCGTTGCTCGGGGCTGCTCCCGAAGTCCTTGTCTTGATAGAGCAAGTGGGAGGAATCGCCGAGTCTAAGTTTTGGTTTTTTGTTTTTGTTGGGGCTGGACCCCGTAAAGGGGATGCCTACGTACCTCCGGGGAGGATCAAGCCTTTCGTAGTTCGGTTTGCCCGAGCAAAAGTGACGTAGATCATTGCTCGGACGTGTAGAAGTGACCGTAAGGTGCATCTACTCGGTTTTTTTTTTTTTTTTTTTTTTTTTTTTACGAGCAAACTGTGACTGCTTGTCATCTGCTCGGTGGGGTAAACTTTGATTCATTCTTTAAGAATAGAAACGACGGAGATGCATCGAGTTCCAGGCTCGTGGAACTGCCTCTCCCCGGGAAGTCGCAAGTCGGTAAACACCTGGTTTCACGACTTGGGTGATCTTATAAGGTCCTTCCCAGTTCGCTCCGAGCTTTCCGGCGTTTAACTCCTTCGTGTTCTCGAAGACTTTTCTTAGGACTAAGTCTCCGAGATCCAGGGGCCTTGCTCGGACCTTCTTGTTGTAGTAGCATTCGATCTGATTCTGATAGTTTTGAATTCGGAGTAAAGCTTGGTCTCTTTTTTCCTCAAGCTCGTCGAGGGCGTCTAGCAGCATCTCGCGGTTTAACTCGACGTACTGTGGCATTTTGGTTCGTCGAAGACTCGTCACGTTTACTTCCGCGGGGGCCATTGCTTCCATTCCGTAAGCGAGGGAGAAAGGGGTGGATTTGGTCGCACCTCTTGGGGTTGTTCGGTGCGACCATAGGACTCCGTCGAGTTCATCCGCCCAGTGTCCCTTCTTGAGGTCGAGACGTTTCTTGATGCCATCGATGATGATCTTGTTGGATGACTCGGCCTGACCGTTCCCTTGTGGATATCTCGGCGTTGAAGTACTCAGCCTGATATCCCATTTTCTGCAGAAGTCCTTGAATCCTCCCGAGATGAATTGTGAGCCATTGTCTGTCACGATCTCATAGGGAAGACCGTGACGACAAATTATGTTTTTCCACACGAAACCTCGGACCTCTTTCTCGGTCACTTGAGCGAAAGCCTCCGCTTCGATCCACTTCGTGAAGTAGTCTGTTAAAACCAGGACGAAACGACGTTGGCGGGAGTTCGGCATTGGGCCGATGATGTCCATTCCCCATCTCATGAATGGGTAAGGGGCTGCTGAAGTCCTTAGTAGCTCAGTTGGGCTATGAATGCTCGGAGAGTGTCTCTGGCATTTGTCGCACTTCCGGGCATATGCTTCACAGTCTGTATTCATCGTCGGCCAAAAGAATCCTGCGTTTCGGATTTTCAAGGCGAGTGCCCTACCTCCGGAGTGGTTTCCACCCGCTCCTTCGTGAGTTTCAGCCATGACTAGTCTCGTTTGCTCGCCATAGATGCATTTTAGCAGGACCTTGCTGGCGTTTACTCGGTGGAGCTCACCTTCCATGACGACGTAATGTGCGCTACGCCGTTTTAGGCGTCTCGCGGCCCATTTATCAGCTGGGACCGTTCCGTCATTAAGGTAGTCGATAAACTCAGTTCTCCAATCAATCGGTGCTTGGTCGGGCATCTCGGTGTCGCCGTCGGCCTCTGCCCTGGTCGTTTGCTCGGAAACTGTGGTGATGATGTCCATTGCCTCCCCCGAGATGTCGATGCTCGGTTTTTCAATCCGATGAATCGGGATTGTTCTCTTGACTTGATCTCTGAGTTTGCTTCCGAGTGCGGCCAATGCATCTGCGCACACATTCTCTCCGCGAGGGACCTTTGTTAGCTCGAAGAACTCGAACTCCTTTGCTAGGTCTTGGACAACTCGAAGATAAGCGTCCATTCTGTCGTTCCGGGCATCATACTCCCCGCTAAATTGACTTGCAACTAGTTGCGAGTCACAGTATGCACTTAGTCTTTTTGCCTTAACTGCTTTTGCAAGGCGAAGCCCTGCAATGAGCGACTCGTACTCCGCTTCGTTATTGGACGCCGGGAAACCGAAACTGAATGATTGTCTGATTAACTCTCCTGTTGGGGACTGAAGTTGTACTCCTGCTCCTGAGCCTTTGTTTGTTGAGGAACCATCGACATGGAGGATCCAGTTTGCGCCGTGCACTTCAAGGTCTTGAGCCAGCTCGGGTGATAGCTCAACGAGAAAATCTGCAAGAACTTGGGCTTTAGCCGCTGTTCGGCACTTGTAGGTGATATCAAGTTCACCAAGCTCGATAGCCCATTTGGTTAGTCGGCCGGCTCTAGTTGTATTTTGCAATACGGTTCTCAGTGGTTGATCGGTAAGGACCTCCACCGAGTGAGACTGAAAGTAAGGGCGTAGTTTTCTCGCCGATTCCACTACTGCCAAAGCCATTTTTTCGAGTGTTGGATACCGAGTCTCGGGTCCGGTCATCCTTCTGCTCATATAGAATACTGGTCTCTGTTCACCGCGGTCCTCTTTAATCAATACACTGCTAATAGCAGCGGAAGACACGGCGATGTACAGGGACAGGACGTCTCCTACGTCTGGCTTGGCTAGGATTGGGGGAGTTGTAAGGTACTGCTTGAGCTGGGAAAATGCTTCCTCGCATTTTTCATCCCAGAGGAACTTCTTGTTTCCTCGGAGGAGATCGTAGAAAGGAAGACACTTGTCGGTTGACCGTGAGATGAATCTGTTGAGGGCCGCGATTCTGCCGGTAAGTCGTTGGACTTCTCGACAGTTTCTCGGACTCGGAAGATCTAGGACTGCTGAAATTTGTTTAGGGTTTGCTTCAATTCCTCTTTGTGTCACAATGTATCCGAGGAACTCGCCAGACGAAACGCCGAAAGTGCATTTGGCCGGGTTTAACTTCATCTTATACGCGTTGAGGATCTCGAAGCATTCCTGTAGATGTGTCAGATGTTCGTCTGCTCGGAGCGACTTGACTAGCATGTCATCGATATAGACTTCCATCGTTTTTCCGAGTTGCTCGGCGAACATGCGGTTGACCAGACGTTGATAAGTAGCTCCCGCGTTCTTCAGTCCGAAGGGCATTACTTTGTAGCAGTAAGTCCCTCGATCGGTGATGAACGACGTCTTCTCCCGATCCTCGGGGTGCATCAGGATCTGGTTATACCCCGAGAAAGCATCCATGAAGGTAAGCATTTCGTTTCCAGCGGTTGACTCGACGAGTCGATCAATGTTTGGTAACGGGTAACTGTCCTTCGGGCATGCTTTGTTTAGATCAGTGAAATCAACGCACATGCGCCATTTGCCGTTCTTCTTCTTTACCACGACCGGGTTGGCTAACCACTCTGGGTACTTGACCTCAGCAATTGATCCGGCATTGAGTAGTCGTTCCACTTCTTCGACGACTGCCTTTGATCTCTCGGGACCTAGCTTCCGCCTCTTCTATCGAATCGGCTTGACATTAGGATCCACGTTCAGCTCATGCGTCGTGATCTCGGGATCGATTCCTTTCATGTCGGACATCGACCACGCAAATGTTGATAGGTTCTTCTTTAGGAAATCAATGATTTTAAGTTTCATTTCGTCGGAAAGGTATGCGCCGATACGAAGAACTTTGCTCGGGTCTGACTCGTCAACTGGAATTTCGAGCACTTCCTCCTTCTGGGGGCATACCTTGCTTACTGGTGGTGATACTGAGTTAACGTGCGACTGTGCGCGTTGTAGCTTAACAGTTGCGATCAAGAGATCTCGGGCCGCGCGTTGGTCTCCGCGAACGGTCTTGATGGTTCCGTCTATTCCAGGGAACTTGACGCATTGGTGATAGGTTGATGCGATTGCTCGCATCGAGTGCAGCCATGGGGTTCCGAGGATTACATGATAGGGTGTTTTGGTGCTGACGACTGAGAATTTGACAACTCTGGTCACTCCTTCCGCTTGGACTGTCAGGCGGATTGTTCCGAGAGTTACTTCGGAGGACCCGTTGAAACCAGTTAATGTTCTAGAAGATGGCTTCACGTCCTTTAAATCGATTCCCATCTTGATCAGAGTCTCTTGGAAAATAATGTCTACCGAGCTTCCGGTATCGATAAGTACTTTGGTGACATCGTATTTATCGATTGCCATGACTACGAGCAATGGATCGTTGTGGGGTAGGCTGACTCCGAACAGATCGTGCGGAGAGAAGGAAATCTCGGGGTCACTGGGAGGTTTTTGTGGCCAACGCCGAGACATCTCGGCTTGTCGGCGGTGATCCTTTACAGATCTTACTGAATCTCCGCAAGGGGGGGATCCTCCCATGATTACGTTAATCCGTGGCCGCACGGTCGATCTCTTCTTGGTAAGGACATCTCGGAGGTCCTTACTCTCCTCCTGTTGATCGATCTTGCTGCGGTTCAGCTTCTCGCGCAGGTCGCCCATTTTGGCATTTAATCTCTCTCTCAGATCAGAAATGGGTGTTTCGTCTGGAGTCGCATGCTTCAACCGTTTAGCATCCAACTTTGATCTGAGATCAGAGGTACCAGGTGGTTTCTCGGCTGCGGGAGCTGCCTTTCTCTTGAGGAATTCGCGAAGGTCCGATGTCTCGGAAGACTCTCCTGGGGGGCTTTCATCGTCCGATGGAGACTCGGGTTGGGCGCGGATAACCTCTATCCTCTGCCTGACCGCTGGTTGATCTTCATCACCCGAGAGGCCATCATCGTCATCTCTTTCGTGAGCTTGCTCGGCCTCTTTCGGTTTCGGGCTGTCCTGCTTAGGTTTGCCCTGACTCCTCCTCTGGTTTTTCCTATCCTTGTTCCTACTCCAACTGCTCTCGCTCTTAGGTTTTGGAGAGGGAATCTTAAGTTCGCCGCTTTCGATAGAGGACAGGAACTGCGCGAAGAGCGTCTTGCATTCCGAAGTGTCGTGGCCTTTAACTCCGTGTAGCTTGCATGACTTGGTAAGGCCTGGGGGGGCTTTTGATGATCCTGCTACTGCATCGACTTGAGCTGGTGCTGTAGTTGCGGTTGCTCGGGCTGTTTCGTCCGGGGAATCCGTTTCTCGGTGAAACGTGTTCCACTTCTTCCCGTTCTCGTCGACCACGTAAAGAAGACCACCTCTCGGGTTGTTTTTGCTTGAAGAAGCATGCTGGCGTGGCTCAACGTGAGTGCTGGCCGCGTTCTTGGTTGCTGCTTGCTTCGCGGCGTTATGCTTGCTCAGGATGGCCTTGGTGTCTTCTTCCATTCGGATGAAGTTATGGGACCGAGCAATGGCATCCTGCAGGGACAAGGTAGGGCTCCGATATAGGTCTTCTCGGAACTTGCAATCTACTTGGAGAGTATTCATCAGTGCGTCGATAGCGATGTTATCAGGGATGTTGATTCTGGATACGATTGACTTGAATTTCTCCATGTAATCGCGGAGGCTCTGGTCTTTCTTCTGCTTCAAGTTCCAGAGAGTTGAAGCTGTGGCCTCTCGCTTCGTGAACATGATGTAAGTCTTCAAGAATGCCGAGGAAAGCTCCTTGAAACTGCCGATTGATTCTTCGTCGAGCCCTGAGAACCACGTGAGGGCTTGCTCGTTTAACGTCTCAACGAAGAGTTGGCAATAGCCCGCTTCCTTCTCTTCTGCAGAAAGCCGAGCTCTCGCCATAGCTATGTTGAAGGCTGTCAAGTGCTCTACCGGATCCCCTCCGGGCTTGTAATCGGGTAGCTTTATCTTGTCCATCTTCCTGAGCCTCACTCGGGTCAACTCCTCGGTGAAAGGAGTCCGCGAAGTCGAGGCGATAACGCTGTCTATTTCAGGAGCTGCGCTTGTTGCTTGATGGATCTTCGAGCTCATCTGCCGAAGGTTGAGCCTTAGTTCGGCGATTTCTCGGATAGCCGTTTGGTCGGACATTGCCGGAGGGGTCTCAGCTGCTAGGGTTCTGAGACGCTCTGCTTCGTTTGCCGTTGCGCCTTCTGTCGGAGTCGGAGGATTTGTGTCGAAGAGCTGTCGTCGGAACGGGAGTCCGCTGGTAGGCGGTGCACTGAGGGCAGCAACGATGGCAGCGAGTCGTTCGTTCGTTGCTTTCTGGATTTCCTCCTGCTGAGCGAGTCGGGCCATGACCGAGCTCATGAAATCCGACGAGGGGATGGGAGGAGGCGGAGGAGGGGTGAGTTCCGGCTCCTCGCCAGAGGTGTTAGGGTTCGGACCTGTGGACGTCATACCGACCTAAGAAACACTGAATCTGTTCAGCCCCACGGTGGGCGCCAATTGTTTAAGGTGAGACTGGTATCAATGAGTAAACAATACTAAAAATGGGTCGAACAGAGGTGTTTATTAGATTTCGGAGTGAGATTACAAAGGTGGAGAATAAGGAAATAAAGCCGGAGCTCGGAGAGCTTTGGCCGGAAAAGTACAACAAGCGGAGAGATAACTCGTACGGACTAAAACCCTAATCTCGCCGCTCAGCGTGTGTGTAAAAGTGTCGATCCCCTGCTCCTTTGCTCTCTCTTCTCCTTTTATACTCCCTGTTCGGCGACCTGACCTAGTTCCCAAATGTTTTGGGCCTTATCGGCCTGTCGGGCTTGGTTCCTCATGCAAGTTGTCTCGCGTGAGCCGTCGAGCCGACTTGTCGCTGGCAGCTTCCTGCTCAGCTAAAAGTAGTCCGCAGTCAAGCCGTGAATGCCGATCCGCGGCTTCTCGGCTCTGGGCTGACTTGTTTGTTCGGTTGGGCCTTTGTTCGATGGGCTTTGAGGATGGGTGCAATCCATCCCCAACAGATCAGAAACTTGAAGAAACTGCCATATCTACAAACAGGGTAAACTGGAATCAGTTGGGTCCAAAGTGGGATAACTTCTTAATCCTAGCTCCTATGATATTGATTCAACTTCAGGGTGATTCTAAACTGATTAATGAGTCAGGATAAAGCTTCTTATATCCGGATTGATTCATGTTTGATCAGAAACATGAAGAAACTGCCATATCTACAAACAGGGTAAACTGGAATCATTTGGGTCCAAAGTGGGATAACTTCTTAATCCTAACTCCTATGATATTGATTCAACTTCAGGGTGATTCTAAACTGATTAATGAGTCAGGATAAAACTTCTTATATCCGGATTCATTCAGGTTTGATCTGAAACTTGAAGAAACTGCCATATCTACAAACAGGGTAAACTGGAATCATTTGGATCCAAAGTGGGATAACTTCTTAATCCTAAATCCTATGATATTGATTCAACTTCAGGGTGATTCTAAAAATATTATTGAGTCAGGATAGAGCTTCTTATATCCGGATTCATTCATGTTTGATCAGAAACTTGAAGAAACTGCCATATCTACAAACAGGGTAAACTGGAATCATTTGGGTCCAAAGTGGGATAACTTCTTAATCCTAGCTCCTATGATATTGATTCAACTTCAGGGTGATTCTAAACTGATTAATGAGTCAGGATAAAGCTTCTTATATCCGGATTCATTCAGGTTTGATCAGAAACTTGAAGAAACTGCCATATCTACAAACCGGGTAAACTGGAATCATTTGGGGCCAAAGTGAGATAACTTCTTAATCCTAGCTCCTATGATATTGATTCAACTTCAGGGTGATTCTAAACTTATTAATGAGTCAGGATAAAGCTTCTTTTATCCGGATACATTCAGGTTTGATCAGAAACTTTAAGAAACTGCCATCTCTACAAACAGGGTAAACTGGAATCACTTGGGTCCAAAGTGGGATAACTTCTTAATCCTAGCTCCTATGATATTGATTCAACTTCAGGGTGATTATAAACTGATTAGCAGTCAGGATAAAGCTTCTTATATCCGGATACATTCAGGTTTATCAGAAACTTGAAGAAACTGCCATCTCTACAAACAGGGTAAACTGGAATCATTTGGGTCCGAAGTGGGATAACTTCTTAATCCTAGCTCCTATGATATTGATTCAACTTCAGGGTGATTCTAAACAGATTATTGAGTCAGGATAAAGCTTCTTATATCCGGATTCATTCAGGTTTGATCAGAAACTTGAATAAACTGCCATATCTACAAACATGGTAAACTAGAATCATTTGAGTCCAAAGTGGGATAACTTCTTAATCCTTGCTCCTATGATATTGATTCAACTTCAGGGTGATTATAAACTGATTAGGAGTCAGGATAAAGCTTCTTTTATCCGGATACATTCAGGTTTGATTGGAAGCTTGAAGAAACTGCCATATCTACAAACAGGGTAAACTGGAATCATTTGGGTCCAAAGTGGGATAACTTCTTAATCCTAGCTCCTATGATATTGATTCAACTTCTGGGTGATTCTAAACTGATTAACGAGTCAGGATAAAGCTTCTTATATCCGGATTCATTCAGGTGATCAGAAACTTGAAGAAACTGCCATATCTACAAACAGGGTAAACTGGAATCATTTGGGTCCAAAGTGGGATAACTTCTTAATCCTAGCTCCTATGATATTGATTCAACTTCTGGGTGATTCTAAACTGATTAATGAGTCAGGATAAAGCTTCATATATCCGGATTCATTCAGGTTTGATCAGAAACTTGAAGAAACTGCCATATCTACAAACATGGTAAACTGAAATCATTTGGGTCTAAAGTGGGATAACTTCTTAATCCTAGCTCCTATGATATTGATTCAACTTCAGGGTGATTCTAAACTGATTAATGAGTCAGGATAAAGCTTCATATATCTGGATTCATTCAGGTTTGATCAGAAACTTGAAGAAACTGCCATATCTACAAACAGGGAATCACTTGGGTCCAAAGTGGGATAACTTCTTAAGTCTAGCTCCTATGATATTGATTCAACTTCAGGGTGATTATAAATTGATTATGAGTCAGGATAGAGCTTCTTGTATCCGAATTCATTCAGGTTTAATCAGAAACTTGAAGAAACTGCCATATCTACAAACAGGGTAAACTGGAATCATTTGGGTCCAAAGTGGAATAACTTCTTAATCCTAGCTCCTATGATATTGATTCAACTTCAGGGTGATTCTAAACTGATTAGTGAGTCAGGATAAAGCTTCTTATATCCGGATTCGTTCATGTTTGATTAGAATAATGAAGAAACTGCCATATCTACAAACCGGGTAAACTGGAATCACATGGGTCCAAAGTGGGATAACTTCTTAATACTAGCTCCAATTATATTGATTCAACTTCAGGGTGATTCTAAACTGATTAATGAGTCAGGATAAAGCTTTTTATATCCGGATTCATTCAGGTTTGATCAGAAACTTGAAGAAACTGCCATATCTACAAACAGGGTAAACTGGAATCATTTGGGTCCAAAGTGGGATAACTTCTTAATCCTAGCTCCTATGATATTGATTCAACTTCAGGGTGATTCTAAACTGATAAATGAGTCAGGATAAAGCTTCTTATATCCGGATTCATTCAGGTTTGATCAGAAACTTGAAGAAACTGCCATATCTACAAACAGGGTAAACTGGAATCATTTGGGTCCAAAGTGGGATAACTTCTTAATCCTAGCTCCTATGATATTGATTCAACTTCAGGGTGATTCTAAACTGATTAATGAGTCAGGATAAAGCTTCTTATATCCGGATTCATTCATGTTTGATCAGAAACTTGAAGAAACTGCCATATCTACAAACAGGGTAAACTGGAATCATTTGGATCCAAAGTGGGATAACTTCTTAATCCTAGCTCCTATGATATTGATTCAACTTCAGGGTGATTCTAAACTGATTAATGAGTCAGGATAAAGCTTCATATATCCGGATTCATTCAGGTTTGATCAGAAACTTGAAGAAACTGCCATATCTACAAACATGGTAAACTGAAATCATTTGGGTCTAAAGTGGGATAACTTCTTAATCCTAGCTCCTATGATATTGATTCAACTTCAGGGTGATTCTAAACTGATTAATGAGTCAGGATAAAGCTTCATATATCCGGATTCATTCAGGTTTGATCAGAAACTTGAAGAAACTGCCATATCTACAAACATAGTAAACTGGAATCATTTGGGTCCAAAGTGGGATAACTTCTTAATCCTAGCTCCTATGATATTGATTGAACTTCAGGGTGATTATAAACTTATTAATGATTCAGGATAAATCGTCTTATATCCGGATTCATTCAGGTTTGATCAGAAACTTGAAGAAACTGCCATATCTACAAATAGGGAATCACTTGGGTCCAAAGTGGGATAACTTCTTAAGTCTAGCTCCTATGATATTGATTCAACTTCAGGGTGATTATAAATTGATTATGAGTCAGGATAAAGCTTCTTATATCCGGATACATTCAGGTTTGATTAGAAGCTTGAAGAAACTGCCATATCTACAAACCGGGTAAACTGGAATCATTTGGGTCCAAAGTGGGATAACTTCTTAATCCTAGCTCCTATGATATTGATTCAACTTCAGGGTGATTCTAAACTGATTAATGAGTCAGGATAGAGCTTCTTGTATCCGAATTCATTCAGGTTTGATCAGAAACTTGAAGAAACTGCCATATCTACAAACATGGTAAACTGGAATCATTTGGGTCCAAAGTGGGATAACTTCTTAATCCTAGCTCCTATGATATTGATTCAACTTCAGGGTGATTATAAACTGATTAGTGAGTCAGGATAAAGCTTCTTATATCCGGATTCATTCATGTTTGATTAGAATCTTGAAGAAACTGCCATATCTACAAACCGGGTAAACAGGAATCACATGGGTCCAAAGTGGGATAACTTCTTAATACTAGCTCCAATTATATTGATTCAACTTCAGGGTGATTCGAAACTGATTAATGAGTCAGGACAAAGCTTTTTATATCCGGATTCATTCAGGTTTGATCAGAAACTTGAAGAAACTGCCATATCTACAAACAGGGTAAACTTGAATCATTTGGGTCCAAAGTGGGAAAACTTCTTAATCCTAGCTCCTATGATATTGATTCAACTTCAGGGTGATTCTAAACTGATAAATGAGTCAGGATAAAGCTTCTTATATCCGGATTCATTCATGTTTGATCAGAAACTTGAAGAAACAGCCATATCTACAAACAGGGTAAACTGGAAACATTTGGGTCCAAATTGGGATAACTTCTTAATCCTAGCTCCTATGATATTGATTCAACTTCAGGGTGATTCAAAACTGATTAATGAGTCAGGATAGAGCTTCTTGTATCCGGATTCATTCAGGTTTGATCAGAAACTTGAAGAAACTGCTATATCTACAAACAGGGTAAACTGGAATCATTTGGGTCCAAAGTGGGATAACTTCTTAATCCTAGCTCCTATGATATTGATTCAACTTCAGGGTGATTCTAAACTGATTAATGAGTCAGGATAAAGCTTCTTATATCCGTATTCATTCAGGTTTGATCAGAAACTTGAAGAAACTGCCATATCTACAAACAGGGTAAACTGGAATCATTTGGGTCCAAAGTGGGATAACTTCTTAATCCTAGCTCCTATGATATTGATTCAACTTCAGGGTGATTCAAAACTGATTAATGAGTCAGGATAGAGCTTCTTGTATCCGGATTCATTCAGGTTTGATCAGAAACTTGAAGAAACTGCCATATCTACAAACAGGGTAAACTGGAATCATTTGGGTCCAAAGTGGGATAACTTCTTAATCCTAGCTCCTATGATATTGATTCAACCTCAGGGTGATTCTAAACTGATTAATGAGTCAGGATAAAGCTTCTTATATCCGGATTCATTCAGGTTTGATCAGAAACTTGAATAAACTGCCATATCTACAAACAGGGTAAACTGAAATCATTTGGGTCCAAAGTGGGATAACTTCTTAATCCTAGTTCCTATGATATTGATTCAACTTCAGCGTGATTCTAAACTGATTAATGAGTCAGGATAAAGCTTCATATATCCGGATTCATTCTGATTTGATCAGAAACTTGAAGAAACTGTCATATCTACAAATAGGGTAAACTGGAATGAATTGGGGTTAAAGTGGGATAACTATTTAATCCTAGCTACTATGATATTGATTCAACATCAGGGTGATTCTAAACTGATTAATGAGTCAGGATAAAGCTTCTTATATCTGGATTCATTCAGGTTTGATCAGAACTTGAAGAAACTGCCATATCTACAAACAGGGTAAACTGGAATCATTTGGGTCCAAAGTGGGATAACTTCTTAATCCTAGCTCCTATGATATTGATTCAACTTCAGGGTGATTCTAAACTGATTAATGAGTCAGGATAAAGCCTCTTATATCCGGATTCATTCAGGTTTGATCAGAAACTTGAAGAAACTGCCATATCTACAAACAGGGTAAACTCGAATCGTTTGGGTCCAAAGTTGGATAACTTCTTAATCCTATCTCCTATGATATTGATTCAACTTCAGGGTGATTCTAAACTGATTATTGAGTCAGGATAAAGCTTCTTATATCCGGATTCATTCATGTTTGATTAGAATCTTAAAGAAACTGCCATATCTACAAACCGGGTAAACTGGAATCACATGGGTCCAAAGTGGGATAACTTCTTATTACTAGCTCATATTATATTGATTCAACTTCAGGGTGATTCTAAACTGATTAATGAGTCAGGATAAAGCTTTTTATATCCAGATTCATTCAGGTTTGATCAGAAACTTGAAGAAACTGCCATATCTACAAACAGGGTAAACTGGAATCAGTTGGGTCCAAAGTGGGATAACTTCTTAATCCTAGCTCCTATGATATTGATTCAACTTCAGGGTGATTCTAAACTGATTAATGAGTCAGGTTAAAGCTTCTTATATCCGGATTCATTCATGTTTGATCAGAAACTTGAAAAAATTGCCATATCTACAAACAGGGTAAACTGGAATCATTTGGGTCCAAAGTGGGATAACTTCTTAATCTTAGCTCCTATGATATTGATTCAACTTTAGGGTGATACTAAACTGATTAATGAGTCAGGATAAAGCTTCTTATATCCGGATTCATTCGGGTTTGATCAGAAACTTGAAGAAACTGCCATATCTACAAACAGGGTAAACTGGAATCATTTGGGTCAAAAGTGGGATAACTTCTTAATCCTAGCTCCTATGATATTGATTCAACTTTAGGGTGATACTAAACTGATTAATGAGTCAGGATAAAGCTTCTTATATCCGGATTCATTCAGGTTTGATCAGAAACTTGAAGAAACTGCCATATCTACAAACAGGGTAAACTGGAATCATTTGGGTCCAAAGTTGGATAACTTCTTAATCCTAGCTCCTATGATATTGATTAAACTTCAGGGTGATTCTAAACTTATTAGTGAGTCAGGATAAAGCTTCTTATATCCGGATAAAGCTTCATATATCCGGATTCATTCAGGTTTGATCAGAAACATGAAGAAACTGCCATATCTACAAACAGGGTAAACTGGAATGAATTGGGGTTAAAGTGGGATAACTATTTAATCCTAGCTACTATGATATTGATTCAACTTCAGGGTGATTCTAAACTGATTAATGAGTCAGGATAAAGCTTCTTATATCCGGATTCATTCAGGTTTGATCAGAAACTTGAAGAAACTGCCATATCTACAAACAGGGTAAACTAGAATCATTTGGGTCCAAAGTGGGATAACTTCTTAATCCTAGCTCCTATGATATTGATTCAACTTTAGGGTGATTCTAAACTGATTAATGAGTCAGGATAAAACTTCTTATATCCGGATTCATTCAGGTTTGATCAGAAACTTGAAGAAACTGCCATATCTACAAACAGGGTAAACTGGAATCATTTGGGTCCAGAGTTGGATAACTTCTTAATCCTAGCTCCTATGATATTGATTCAACTTCAGGGTGATTCTAAACTGATTAGTGAGTCAGGATAAAGCTTCTTATATCCGGATAAAGCTTCATATATCCGGATTCATTCAGGTTTGATCAGAAACTTGAAGAAACTGCCATATCTACAAACATGGTAAACTGAAATCATTTGGGTCCAAAGTGGGATAACTTCTTAATCCTAGCTCCTATGATATTGATTCAACTTCAGGGTGATTCTAAACTGATTAATGAGTCAGGATAAAGCTTCTTATATCCGGATTCATTCAGGTTTGATCAGAAACTTGAATAAACTGCCATATCTACAAACCGGGTAAACTGAAATCATTTGGGTCCAAAGTGGGATAACTTCTTAATCCTAGCTCCTATGATATTGATTCAACTTCAGCGTGATTCTAAACTGATTAATGAGTCAGGATAAAGCTTCATATATCCGGATTCATTCATGTTTGATCAGAAACTTGAAGAAACTGTCATATCTACAAACAGGGTAAACTAGAATGAATTGGGGTTAAAGTGGGATAACTATTTAATCCTAGCTACTATAATATTGATTCAACTTCAGGGTGATTCTAAACTGATTAATGAGTCAGGATAAAGCTTCTTATATCCGGATTCATTCAGGTTTGATCAGAAACTTGAAGAAACTGCCATATCTACAAACAGGGTAAACTGGAATCATTTGGGTCCAAAGTGGGATAACTTCTTAATCCTAGCTCCTATGATATTGATTCAACTTCAGGGTGATTCTAAACTGATTAATGAGTCAGGATAAAGCTTCATATATCCGGATTCATTCAGGTTTGATCAGAAACTTGAAGAAACTGCCATATCTACAAACATGGTAAACTGAAATCATTTGGGTCCAAAGTGGGATAACTTCTTAATCCTAGCTCCTATGATATTGATTCAACTTCAGGGTGATTCTAAACTGATTAATGAGTCAGGATAAAGCTTCTTATATCCGGATTCATTCAGGTTTGATAAGAAACTTGAATAAAATGCCATATCTACAAACAGGGTAAACTGAAATCATTTGGGTCCAAAGTCGGATAACTTCTTAATCCTAGCTCCTATGATATTGATTCAACTTCAGTGTGATTCTAAACTGATTAATGAGTCAGGATAAAGCTTCATATATCCGTATTCATTCAGGTTTGATCAGAAACTTGAAGAAACTGTCATATCTACAAACAGGGTAAACTAGAATGAATTGGGGTTAAAGTGGGATAACTATTTAATCATAGCTACTATGATATTGATTCAACTTCAGGGTGATCCTAAACTGATTAATGAGTCAGGATAAAGCTTCTTATATCCGGATTCATTCAGGTTTGATCAGAAACTTGAAGAAACTGCCATATCTACAAACAGGGTAAACTGGAATCATTTGGGTCCAAAGTGAGATAACTTCTTAATCCTAGCTCCTATGATATTGATTCAACTTCAGGGTGATTCTAAACTGATTAATGAGTCAGGATAAAGCTTCTTATATCCGGATTCATTCAGGTTTGATCAGAAACTTGAAGAAACTGCCATATCTACAAACAGGGTAAACTGGAATCGTTTGGGTCCAAAGTTGGATAACTTCTTAATCCTATCTCCTATGATATTGATTCAACTTCAGGGTGATTCTAAACTGATTAGTGAGTCAGGATAAATCTTCTTATATCCGGATTCATTCATGTTTGATTAGAATCTTAAAGAAACTGCCATATCTACAAACCGGGTAAACTGGAATCACATTGGGTCCAAAGTGGGATAACTTCTTAATACTAGCTCCTATTATATTGATTCAAATTCAGGGTGATTCTAAACTGATTAATGAGTCAGGATAAAGCTTTTTATATCCAGATTCATTCAGGTTTGATCAGAAACTTGAAGAAACTGCCATATCTACAAACAGGGTAAACTGGAATCAGTTGGGTCCAAAGTGGGATAACTTCTTAATCCTAGCTCCTATGATATTGATTCAACTTCAGGGTAATTCTAAACTGATTGATGAGTCAGGATAAAGCTTCATATATCCGGATTCATTCATGTTTGATCAGAAACTTGAAAAAATTGCCATATCTACAAACAGGGTAAACTGGAATCATTTGGGTCCAAAGTGGGATAACTTCTTAATCCTAGCTCCTATGATATTGATTCAACTTTAGGGTGATACTAAACTGATTAATGAGTCAGGATAAAGCTTCTTATATCCGGATTCATTCGGGTTTGATCAGAAACTTGAAGAAACTGCCATATCTACAAACAGGGTAAACTGGAATCATTTGGGTCCAAAGTGGGATAACTTCTTAATCCTAGCTCCTATGATATTGATTCAACTTTAGGGTGATACTAAACTGATTAATGAGTCAGGATAAAGCTTCTTATATCCGGATTCATTCAGGTTTGATCAGAAACTTGAAGAAACTGCCATATCTACAAACAGGGTAAACTGGAATCATTTGGGTCCAAAGTTGGATAACTTCTTAATCCTAGCTCCTATGATATTGATTAAACTTCAGGGTGATTCTAAACTGATTAGTGAGTCAGGATAAAGCTTCTTATATCCGGATAAAGCTTCATATATCCGGATTCATTCAGGTTTGATCAGAAACTTGAAGAAACTGCCATATCTACAAACATGGAAAACTGAAATCATTTGGGTCCAAAGTGGGATAACTTCTTAATCCTGGCTCCTATAATATTGATTCAACTTCAGGGTGATTCTAAACTGATTAATGCGTCAGGATAAAGCTTCTTATATCCGGATTCATTCAGGTTTGATCAGAAACTTGAATAAACTGCTATATCTACAAACAGGGTAAACTGAAATCATTTGGGTCCAAAGTGGGATAACTTCTTAATCCTAGCTCCTATGATATTGATTCAACTTCAGCGTGATTCTAAACTGATTAATGAGTCAGGATAAAGCTTCATATATCCGGATTCATTCAGGTTTGATCAGAAACTTGAAGAAACTGTCATATCTACAAACAGGGTAAACTGGAATGAATTGGGGTTAAAGTGGGATAACTATTCAATCTAGCTACTATGATATTGATTCAACTTCAAGGTGATTCTAAACTGATTAATGAGTCAGGATAAAGCTTCTTATATCCGGATTCATTCAGGTTTGATCAGAAACTTGAAGAAACTGCCATATCTACAAACAGGGTAAACTGGAATCATTTGGGTCAAAAGTGGGATAACTTCTTAATCCTAGCTCCTATGATATTGATTCAACTTTAGGGTGATTCTAAACTGATTAATGAGTCAGGATAAAACTTCTTATATCCGGATTCATTCAGGTTTGATCAGAAACTTGAAGAAACTGCCATATCTACAAACAGGGTAAACTGGAATCATTTGGGTCCAAAGTTGGATAACTTCTTAATCCTAGCTCCTATGATATTGATTCAACTTCAGGGTGATTCTAAACTGATTAGTGAGTCAGGATAAAGCTTCTTATATCCGGATAAAGCTTCATATATCCGGATTCATTCAGGTTTGATCAGAAACTTGAAGAAACTGCCATATCTACAAACATGGTAAACTGAAATCATTTGGGTCCAAAGTGGGATAACTTCTTAATCCTAGCTCCTATGATATTGATTCAACTTCAGGGTGATTCTAAACTGATTAATGAGTCAGGATAAAGCTTCTTATATCCGGATTCATTCAGGTTTGATCAGAAACTTGAATAAACTGTCATATCTACAAACAGGGTAAACTGAAATCATTTGGGTCCAAAGTGGGATAACTTCTTAATCCTAGCTCCTATGATATTGATTCAACTTCAGCGTGATTCTAAACTGATTAATGAGTCAGGATAAAGCTTTTGATATCCGTATTCATTCAGGTTTGATTAGAAACTTGAAGAAACTGCCATATCTACAAACAGGGTAAACTGGAATCATTTGGGTCCAAAGTGGGATAACTTCTTAATCCTAGCTCCAATGATATTGATTAACCTTCAGGGTGATTCTAAACTGATTAATGAGTCAGGATAAAGCTTCTTATATCCGGATTCATTCATGTTTGATCAGAAACTTGAAGAAACTGCCATATCTACAAACAGGGTAAACTGGAATGACATGGGTCCAAAGTGGGATAACTTCTTAATACTAGCTCCTATGATATTGATTCAACTTCAGCGTGATTCTAAACTGATTAATGAGTCAGGATAAAGCTTCATATATCCGGATTCATTCAGGTTTGATCAGAAACTTGAAGAAACTGTCATATCTACAAACAGGGTAAACTGGAATGAATTGGGGTTAAAGTGGGATAACTATTTAATCTAGCTACTATGATATTGATTCAACTTCAAGGTGATTCTAAACTGATTAATGAGTCAGGATAAAGCTTCTTATATCCGGATTCATTCAGGTTTGATCAGAAACTTGAAGAAACTGCCATATCTACAAACAGGGTAAACTGGAATCATTTGGGTCAAAAGTGGGATAACTTCTTAATCCTAGCTCCTATGATATTGATTCAACTTTAGGGTGATTCTAAACTGATTAATGAGTCAGGATAAAACTTCTTATATCCGGATTCATTCAGGTTTGATCAGAAACTTGAAGAAACTGCCATATCTACAAACAGGGTAAACTGGAATCATTTGGGTCCAAAGTTGGATAACTTCTTAATCCTAGCTCCTATGATATTGATTCAACTTCAGGGTGATTCTAAACTGATTAGTGAGTCAGGATAAAGCTTCTTATATCCGGATAAAGCTTCATATATCCGGATTCATTCAGTTTTGATCAGAAACTTGAAGAAACTGCCATATCTACAAACATGGTAAACTGAAATCAATTGGGTCCAAAGTGGGATAACTTCTTAATCCTAGCTCCTATGATATTGATTCAACTTCAGGGTGATTCTAAACTGATTAATGAGTCAGGATAAAGCTTCTTATATCCGGATTCATTCAGGTTTGATCAGAAACTTGAATAAACTGTCATATCTACAAACAGGGTAAACTGAAATCATTTGGGTCCAAAGTGGGATAACTTCTTAATCCTAGCTCCTATGATATTGATTCAACTTCAGCGTGATTCTAAACTGATTAATGAGTCAGGATAAAGCTTTTGATATCCGTATTCATTCAGGTTTGATTAGAAACTTGAAGAAACTGCCATATCTACAAACAGGGTAAACTGGAATCATTTGGGTCCAAAGTGGGATAACTTCTTAATCCTAGCTCCAATGATATTGATTAACCTTCAGGGTGATTCTAAACTGATTAATGAGTCAGGATAAAGCTTCTTATATCCGGATTCATTCATGTTTGATCAGAAACTTGAAGAAACTGCCATATCTACAAACAGGGTAAACTGGAATGACATGGGTCCAAAGTGGGATAACTTCTTAATACTAGCTCCTATGATATTGATTCAACTTCAGCGTGATTCTAAACTGATTAATGAGTCAGGATAAAGCTTCATATATCCGGATTCATTCAGGTTTGATCAGAAACTTGAAGAAACTGTCATATCTACAAACAGGGTAAACTGGAATGAATTTGGGTCCAAAGTGGGATAACTTCTTAATCCTAGCTACTATGATATTGATTCAACTTCAAGGTGATTCTAAACTGATTAATGAGTCAGGATAAAGCTTCTTATATCCGGATTCATTCAGGTTTGATCAGAAACTTGAAGAAACTGCCATATCTACAAACAGGGTAAACTGGAATCATTTGGGTCAAAAGTGGGATAACTTCTTAATCCTAGCTCCTATGATATTGATTCAACTTTAGGGTGATTCTAAACTGATTAATGAGTCAGGATAAAGCTTCTTATATCCGTATTCATTCAGGTTTGATCAGAAACTTGAAGAAACTGCCATATCTACAAACAGGGTAAACTGGAATCATTTGGGTCCAAAGTGGGATAACTTCTTAATCGTAGCTCCTATGATATTGATTCAACTTCAGGGTGATTCTAAACTGATTAATGAGTTAGGATAAAGTTTTTTATATCCGGATTCATTCAGGTTTGATCAGAAACTTGAAGAAATCGCCATATCTACAAACCGGGTAAACTGGAATCATTTGGATCCAAAGTGGGATAACTTCTTAATCCTAGCTCCTATGATATTGATTCAACTTCAGGGTGATTCTGAACAGATTATTGAGTCAGGATATAGCTTCTTATATCCGGATTCATTCAGGTTTGATCAGAAACTTGAAGAAACTGCCATATCTACATACAGGGTAAACTGGAATCATTTGGGTCCAAAGTTGGATAACTTCTTAATCCTTGCTCCTATGATATTGATTCAACTTCATGGTGATTCTAAACTGATTAATGAGTCAGGAAAAAGCTTTTTATATCCGGATTCATTCAGGTTTGATCAGAAACTTGAAGAAACTGCCATATCTACAAACAGGGTAAACTGGAATCATTTGGGTCCAAAGTGGGATAACTTCTTAATCCTAGATCCTATGATATTGATTCAACTTCAGGGTGATTCTAAACTGATTAGTGTTGGGGTCAAAATCGGTCAAGACGAAATCGATGTCCGAAAAGTTCGGACAAAATACGAAAGATGTTAGAGAAGCATTAAGAGAATAAGTTTCATTCTAAAAAACTCGGGAAAATGTTAAGACATTCCGAAATCAACGATTAGAAACATTCTCTACACGATAAAAATCTCCGAGAAGTAAAAAAGAACGCAAAAACTCGCACGAGCCGAAAGAAACGAGCGACGACCCTGGGCTGCCTCTAGGCGCCGGGCGCCTAGCGCCCGTGCTGCCTCTAGGCGCCGGGCGCCTAGCGCCCGTGCTGCCTCTAGGCGCCGGGCGCCTAGCGCCCGCGCTGCCTCTAGGCGCCGGGCGCCTAGCGCCCGCGCTGCCTCTAGGCGCCGGGCGCCTAGCGCCCGTGCTGCCTCTAGGCGCCGGGCGCCTAGCGCCCGTGCTGCCTCTAGGCGCCGGGCGCCTAGCGCCCGTGCTGCCTCTAAACGCCGGGCGCCTAGCGCCCGTGCTGCCTCTAGGCGCCGGGCGCCTAGCGCCCGTGCTGCCTCTAGGCGCCGGGCGCCTAGCGCCCGTGCTGCCTCTAGGCGCCGGGCGCCTAGCGCCCGTGCTGCCTCTAGGCGCCGGGCGCCTAGCGCCCGTGCTGCCTCTAGGCGCCGGGCGCCTAGCGCCCGTGCTGCCTCTAGACGCCGGGCGCCTAGCGCCCGTGCTGCCTCTAGGCGCCGGGCGCCTAGCGCCCGAAGCTGCCTCTAGGCGCCGGGCGCCTAGCGCCCGTGCTGCCTCTAGGCGTCGGGCGCCTAGCGCCCGTGCTGCCTCTAGGCGCCGGGCGCCTAGCGCCCGTGCTGTCTCTAGGCGCCGGGCGCCTAGTGCCCGTGTTGCCTCTAGGCGCCGGGCGCCTAGCGCCATGCTAGCTCGAGTTATCGGACGGCTAGCCTTCGTGCGTGAGTTCCAAGTTCTCAAACCGCCAGAAATCGAAGTTTTGCGACTTTCTTAAATCCCGCAAACCAAACTTCTTTTTTTCCTCCTAGCCTTCGGAAAACCCGTAAGACGTCAACGGATGGGAGAACTTCGTAGAAAGCGGTAACGGTTATCTAAAAACACTATTTGCCGCATAAAAGAATCGAAGATCTTCCGAAAGACCCAACGTCCGAGTAGGAACGTTCTCTCGAGGAAATCGTAAAAATAGCGGAAATCCGAGATACGGCCTAACGGAGACCAAACATGATCGGATAACCATTTTACGATTTTCTAGAAAGATAGATACGACAGTTTGCGATTATCTTCCCAAAACAGGATAAATGTCAAACTTCCAAAAAGATTAACATCAATTTTCCGAAAAGATAAATGTCAACTTTCCCGATAAACATGAAGGCCGACGAAAATGGAAAAAGCCCAGCTCGCGCCGGCCCGTCAGGAATAGACCGTCATATGGGAGTATATAAGCAAGTCTAGGAGCAGAGGAAAGGGGATCCGAAAATCACAAGGCAAACTACTCTCAGAGCAATTTAGAACTTAGGTTTTATTTCCTTTTTAGCGAGCTGCGACTCAATTAGGTTAGATCTAGGGTTTCAAGACTAGCGACGATCGACAGCTCTTACGGCCGCGATCTCGACCTATTGTTCCAACGCTCTCCGCGAATTCGGGAATAAAATTCTTTCTTTTTTGCTCTCTTATTTTACGCATTTACTTTCAACTTAGCCTTTTTTAACTTTGTCGTGCGTGGCCCAGCAGATAGCAGGGATCCTCGGGGAAAACTAGGTCAACTTAGTTTTCCTACGTTTTAAACTTAACTAAAATCGACGGTGCGAATTTCGGTTCCCACAGTTTGGCGCTAGAAGGAGGGGGATCACGGAATTATCTTTCTCGCAACTACGCACGCCCAGTTAAGCATGTCTGCTAACGCGGAAAAAGACAAGCAAACGCACGACGGACCAGCCGCCGATGCCAACGCTGAGAAGACTCCCGCTGGAAACGTATCGACGGTCACTGCTGAGGCAAACACCGCGATGCTAGACCAGGTGAAGGAACTGTTCGCCACCGCCCAGAAACGGTCGGAAGAACAAGAGAAGCTAATGGCTTCGCTCGCTAAACAGGTCAGCACCTTAACAGCGAAAAGCAAACTCCCGCGCGGATCCACCAAGGTGAGGCGTGTCAGGAGACTTGACTTCGGAACTTCCGGAGACAAAGAAAAAGACGCCCCGAGAGAATCCCCGGAACTCATCCCTGACGATACCACTCCGGCGGGGCAGAAGAAAACGACGGGTAACCTTCCACCTCCCGCGAGGGAAAACGAAGGAGTCGACGTCGAAAGAATCAATCTGGATATCAGCGACCAGTCGGATCCGTCCGACGAAGACGCCGACGTCCACCACAGAAGGACCCGAAGTCAATCGGCTCGACTGGCGGCAGCCTTCGAGAAACCGATGACGGAAGAGGAGGAAGACCTCTACTGGTCAGAGCAAGAGAGGCTAGCCGAAGACCAGACCCGGGCCTATCGCAGCCAGCGTAGACAGAGAAGCGCAAACGGCGCCAATGAGATCCACGATCTACGCGAATACATCGCGAAGACTGCAGCCGAGGTGAAAGCAGTAAAATCGCAGATTCACCACGCAACCAGTACTGCTCCCGAGATCGACCTGCTCCTCGAAGAATCGAGGAAGACTCCGTTCACGTCTCGAATCACGGACGCACGAGTCTCGGATCCCGGGAAAATAAAGCTTCCCACCTACGACGGAACCACAGACCCGAAGGCACACCTGCAATCCTTTCAGATTGCGATGGCCAGGTCTAAACTTCCAGAGCGGGAAAAAGACGTCAGCTGCTGTCTCCTGTTCGTCGAGAACCTCAGAGGTGCTGCGCTCGAGTGGTTCTCACGCTTGAAAAGAAACTCCATCGGAAGCTTTCGCCAGCTAGCTTCAGCCTTTCTGAAGCAGTTTTCCATGTTCATGGACAGGGAAACTTCCGATGTAGATCTTTGGAGCCTCATTCAGAAGGAAGACGAGCCGCTCCGCGACTACATAAAGAGGTTCAAACTCGTAATGTCCAGGGTGACAGGCCTCAGCGATAGAGTCGCCATCGACGCCCTGAGGAAAAACCTCTGGTACAAGTCGAAATTCCGAAAGTGGATTTCTCTGGAGAGACCGCGCACCATCCAGGACACTCTCCACAAAGCGACGGATTTCATCATCATGGAGGAAGAGATGAAAGTCCTGGCGCAAAAGCACGGGCCGCAGAAAGCGTCCGGTAAGAAGAAAACCTCACGTAACGACAAGTACGTCCATCACGAGGGGGAAGACGTCCAAGGCGAGCATAATTACGCCGTCAACTCCGAGCAAGGGAGGACCGCCGGAAACACTTGGACGCGGAACTCGTACAAGGACAACTCTAGCTGCGAGTTCCACCAGACGAGAGGTCACTCAACCGCCAATTGCAAAGTTCTCGGCGCTAGACTCATTACAAAGCTGCTCGCCGGCGAACTAGCAACGGTGAAAAGCGTGAAAGACCTGCTTTTAGATTCCGACCGTCCGCCGAAGACCGACGGAGCCAATCCCGAAAATAACGCTCCTGGAACTCAATCGGGTGAAAAACGCGGACGAAGGCAAGATGGCGAAGGAAACAACAGCAATCGCCAGAGGATCAACATGATCATCGGCGGATCGCACTTCTACCAGGACTCAGTTTCGTCGATCAAAGCCTATGGACGGAAAGGCGAAACAAGTCCCGGATGGTGCCCAGAAGACGACGTCCCCAATCACGCGATCGTCTTCGAGGAACAAGATACGGCCGGACTCGACAAACCTCACTACGATCCTCTGGTCATCGACTTGGTGATCCAAGATCTCAAAGTCGGCCGCATCCTCATCGACACGGGAAGCACGGTCAACATCATGTTCCGCGATACCCTCCAAAGGATGAACATACCCCTCGGAGAAGTCATCCCAGAACCGAGACCGTTGACTGGATTCTCGGGCGTCACTTCCATGACCCTCGGAAAGATCAGGCTCCCAGTCATGGCGAAAGAGGTCACAAAGATCGTCGAATTCGCGGTAGTGGATAACCCGGCTATCTACAACGCCATAATGGGGACTCCTTGGATAAACGCCATGAAGGCAGTCCCATCCACTTACCATCTCAGCGTCAAGTTTCCAACACCAACTGGAACGGCGGTAATCTGGGGAAGCCAAAAACAGTCGCGACTCTGCTTCCTGGCTGAACATAAATTGCGCAGCAATCGGAACGCCCCAGCGGCCAACCTGAAGCGAACTAAGAAGCATCCGAGTATCTCTGAGAACTCGGCAAAGGACGACTCGGATTCGTCCAAAAAGGCCACGACTCAGGATGATAAGCCAATCCTTGAGTCCATCGCCGACGGAACGGATGATCCAACTCCTGACGCGGCCGCCGACTTAGCTAAGACAGTCGAAACGCCGGAAGTCGTGGAGTAATAACATCCGCGATATAAGCAGAACTACGAGATGGCTTGATCCTCGCAAGAGGTACGTAGGCAGCTCGTCGAAACCCGACGAGTTCAGCTATCCCCCCCCACCAAAAAGGGGGGGGGGGGAAGATGGGAACGAATAATCTTTTACTCCCGCGAAAATATTCTCTACATGTATTCGACATTCTTGAAGCTTTTCACAGTCCTAAATTCGAAATTGCTTATCAAAAGCACTAATATTACGGAAAACGAAAATCGTATCTTTAAGGAACGCGAGACGTCGCAAGTTCCTGACCAGTTTCGATTCTCTACTCTCCTCCAACAAATTCTGTCAAACAGTCTTTCCGCGATTTTAAAAACCCTATTTCCGTCGATTGGCCCCGACGGAAAAACATAGAAACGTTTCACTTAAATCAAATTCGTAGTCTGGCTTCCAACGAAGTCCTTTCACATCCGACAAGGATATCATAGCGCGCTATACAAGAAATCCAAATTTTGGTTAGCTCTTCGTAAAGGAAGTAGCTCGACTCGTACCCAAACGAATCGTATAAGCCGATAAGCACTTCGCGGATTCTAAAACGGTACGAGTCAGGTCGAAATCGCAAACAAGCAAAACGAAAAGCCGATTAGTCATCGCATAGCTTCAGTCCGAAATTAGACCTAGGTCTTGCCCTAAACCCAGCCTTGCTGGTATCTGAAACATCTCATAGGCATAAGTATCCAGCATACGAGATCCCAAAACTTGCCTCTTATCGCTTATAAACCTAACGTTCGCTACAAAGTAACCCGCGGGTCAAGCGACAAAAAAAGAGCTAGAATACGAAGCGACTACGCGTATTCAAAGTCCTCTACACTTGGCGAAAGTATAAATCAAGACGCATAATTCATAAAGCATTCATATTAAGGATTCAAAGGCCACCAACGGCCGATCCCAAAAAACATAAAGTCAAACGACCTCCTAAAGGTCGCAACACATACAAGCAGCCCCATTTGGCTTATTACAAATTATAATCAAACGCAAGACAATCAGAAAAGGTTATCCCGTACGAGGAATCAGGCTGGTCGACCTCTTCGCCCCCGTCACCAGCATTCGCGTCTGCACCGACATCCGCTGTATCTTCCGAGACTTGAATAGGATTCCACAATTCCCGAATTCTTCCTTCGATCGGAGGAACAGAGGATTCGGCGTTAGCACATACTCTCATCGAACCATCCATCGCGGCAAGTTCGCTGGAAAGCGAGAAACCCTCACGCTGCACCTTGTGAAGAGTACCCACCGAACCGCGACACTCGCGAAAGTCACCTACGAAGTCCTGAGCCTCTTTGTACGCCTCGAATTCGGTAGAAAAGATTTCCGCCCGTCGATTCATTTCGGCGGCGGCTCTTCTCCGTCCTCTCCTCTCTGCACGGACGAGAGCTCGAGCCTGGACCTCGGCTTGCCGACAGTTTCGCTCCTCAACCTCCAACCGATACTTGGCAAACTCCCTTTCGGTCTGCTCCGCTTTGAAGCGGGCCAATCGAGCAGTGCGGAAACTTCCGTCGATTGACGCATTCCATACTCTCACGGCCTGCAAAAAAAAAAAAATAAAAAAAAAATAATCAAGGTCAAGCGAAAGGATAGGAAGAATTTGCTTAAGTGTCGAAAACAAACCTCGTTAACCAAACGAGTGCCTTCCGCTGTCACCTTGTCCCTCTCCTCGTTGTCCAAAGACTCGTCACGGGTAAAAGCCGCGGGGAGCTCATCAAAGAAGTCATTTGGAGGAGGGTTCGGACCGGAAGCACCCCCGCTCTCTGCGACAAAGTCGGGATCATACCTCGATGGCTCGTTGTTTTCCGACGAGGCCTCGAAAGCGATCCCTTTGCCCTTCGAAGATTTCCCCCTCCGCCTCGAAGGAGCGAACACGAAGGATCCATCATTGATGAGAGGTCGCGTACCGCCTCGCGATCGGTGAAGCGCGACCGCCTTCCGAATCCGGTCGAGATCGAAAGAATCCCAGGAACAGGCCCTCGACCTGAATATGTCTCTCTTAACGGTAAGATCGGAAGGGATGTGCGTGAGACACCTATTCTCTACAATAAGAAAAAAATGTGCATATGCATTCAGAGTTCAACTTTCGATTGCTAAAAAAAAAAAAAAAAAAAAAAAATCAAATTTACGATAATCTTACCACGTCGGTACAACCACTCCGTCGGGAATAGGTGAAGGAAGCCCTCTTCGACAGACTCTCCATCTATCCTCACGAAAAAGAAACGATTAACGAAATCCTTAGCATGCGAGGTAAGCCCACAAATCACCGAGTGATCAGTCCTCGATTTCATGGCAAATATTCCATTGGTTTTCACGCTCTTGGAAAGCCACAGCCCTTCAAAGTCCGAAGGGCTAAGATCCATTCCTAACTCGTAACTCAGAATCACAACGCCAAGCCAGCTCTCTAGAGCCGGCACGTTCAACTGGCTGATTGAGATTCCGAAACGATCGAGAGCTTGGACGATGACTCCAGGGATCGGGAACCATAATCGACATTGCGTCAGGAATGCCTCGTAGCAAGTAAAGTAACCCTCCGGAGGACGCTCCGGACTCTCATCCCCAAGGGGAATGCGAAACACGACTTTCTCCGGAACGTTATAGAACTTTCGAAGAATCTCAAGATACTCGGGAGATACCTCGCTCGGCGAATCAGCTTCCACACGCGCCTTCACAGGACGCCGGGGAATCGGAATCACATGAAGAGGGGGATCGGGACCGAAGACGGCGTCACAGTACGCGTTCCTCTCGACCTCTGAAACCTCGGGCTTCGGAGCTTCCTCCTCGGCGTGGAAACTGCCCGAAGCAGAGCGAGACTGTCTCCTCGAAGATTTTGACCTTGAAGTCATTCTTTTCTTAAAAATAGAGAGAGAATCTTTGAGGGAGAAATTGACTTAGGATTCTTGGTTGAAGTAAGAATGGTAAAGGATTCACAAGCCTTTATAGGCATGAAATTTTACTATTTACCCCGACCTTCGGCACGATTTCGTCTCCATACTTTCCTCACGAACCATACAGCAAGCTAGGACCTACGACCGCTACGGCTCCTAGCTAGCTGGGGGGCTAACTGTTGGGGTCAAAATCGGTCAAGACGAAATCGATGTCCGAAAAGTTCGGACAAAATACGAAAGATGTTAGAGAAGCATTAAGAGAATAAGTTTCATTCTAAAAAACTCGGGAAAATGTTAAGACATTCCGAAATCAACGATTAGAAACATTCTCTACACGATAAAAATCTCCGAGAAGTAAAAAAGAACGCAAAAACTCGCACGAGCCGAAAGAAACGAGCGACGACCCTGGGCTGCCTCTAGGCGCCGGGCGCCTAGCGCCCGTGCTGCCTCTAGGCGCCAGGCGCCTACCGCCCGTGCTGCCTCTAGGCGCCGGGCGCCTAGCGCCCGCGTTGCCTCTAGGCGCCGGGCGCCTAGCGCCCGCGCTGCCTCTAGGCGCCGGGCGCCTAGCGCCCGTGCTGCCTAGCGCCCGTGCTGCCTCTAGGCGCCGGGCGCCTAGCGCCCGTGCTGTCTCTAGGCGCCGGGCGCCTAGTGCCCGTGTTGCCTCTAGGCGCCGGGCGCCTAGCGCCATGCTAGCTCGAGTTATCGGACGGCTAGCCTTCGTGCGTGAGTTCCAAGTTCTCAAACCGCCAGAAATCGAAGTTTTGCGACTTTCTTAAATCCCGCAAACCAAACTTCTTTTTTTCCTCCTAGCCTTCGGAAAACCCGTAAGACGTCAACGGATGGGAGAACTTCGTAGAAAGCGGTAACGGTTATCTAAAAACACTATTTGCCGCATAAAAGAATCGAAGATCTTCCGAAAGACCCAACGTCCGAGTAGGAACGTTCTCTCGAGGAAATCGTAAAAATAGCGGAAATCCGAGATACGGCCTAACGGAGACCAAACATGATCGGATAACCATTTTACGATTTTCTAGAAAGATAGATACGACAGTTTGCGATTATCTTCCCAAAACAGGATAAATGTCAAACTTCCAAAAAGATAAACATCAATTTTCCGAAGAGATAAATGTCAACTTTCCCGATAAACATGAAGGCCGACGAATATGGAAAAAGCCCAGCTCGCGCCGGCCCGTCAGGAATAGACCGTCATATGGGAGTATATAAGCAAGTCTAGGAGCAGAGGAAAGGGGATCCGAAAATCACAAGGCAAACTACTCTCAGAGCAATTTAGAACTTAGGTTTTATTTCCTTTTTAGCGAGCTGCGACTCAATTAGGTTAGATCTAGGGTTTCAAGACTAGCGACGATCGACAGCTCTTACGGCCGCGATCTCGACCTATTGTTCCAACGCTCTCCGCGAATTCGGGAATAAAATTCTTTCTTTTTTGCTCTCTTATTTTACGCATTTACTTTCAACTTAGCCTTTTTTAACTTTGTCGTGCGTGGCCCAGCAGATAGCCGGGATCCTCGGGGAAAACTAGGTCAACTTAGTTTTCCTACGTTTTAAACTTAACTAAAATCGACGGTGCGAATTTCGGTTCCCACAATTAGTGAGTCAGGATAAAGCTTTTTATATCCGGATTCATTCATGTTTGATCAGAATCTTGAAGAAACTGTCATATCTACAAACCGGGTAAACTGGAATCACATGGGTCCAAAGTGGGATAACTTCTTAATACTAGCTCCTATGATATTGATTCAACTTCAGGGTGATTCTAAACTGATTAATGAGTCAGGATAAAGCTTCTGATGTCCGTATTCATTCAGGTTTGATCAGAAACTTGAAGAAACTGCCATATCTACAAACAGGGTAAACTGGAATCATTTGGGTCCAAAGTGGGATAACTTCTTAATCCTAGCTCCAATGATATTGATTAACCTTCAGGGTGATTCTAAACTGATTAATGAGTCAGGATAAAGCTTCTTATATCCGGATTCATTCATGTTTGATCAGAAACTTGAAGAAACTGCCATATCTACAAACAGGGTAAACTGGAATCACATGGGTCCAAAGTGGGATAACTTCTTAATACTAGCTCCTATGATATTGATTCAACTTCAGGGTGATTCTAAACTGATTAATGAGTCAGGATAAAGCTTCTGATATCCGTATTCATTCAGGTTTGATCAGAAACTTGAAGAAACTGCCATATCTACAAACAGGGTAAACTGGAATCATTTGGGTCCAAAGTGGGATAACTTCTTAATCCTAGCTCCAATGATATTGATTAACCTTCAGGGTGATTCTAAACTGATTAATGAGTCAGGATAAAGCTTCTTATATCCGGATTCATTCATGTTTGATCAGAAACTTGAAGAAACTGCCATATCTACAAACCGGGTAAACTGGAATCATTTGGGTCCAAAGTGGGATAACTTCTTAATCCTAGCTCTTGTGATATTGATTCAACTTCAGGGTGATTCTAAACTGATTAATGAGCCAGGATAAAGCTTCTTATATCCGGATACATTCAGGTTTGATAAGAAACTTGAAGAAACTGCCAACTCTACAAACAGGGTAAACTGGAATCATTTGGGTCCAAAGTGGGATAACTTCTTAATCGTAGCTCCTATGATATTGATTCAACTTCAGGGTGATTCTAAACTGATTAATGAGTCAGGATAAAGTTTTTTATATCCGGATTCATTCAGGTTTGATCAGAAACTTGAAGAAATTGCCATATCTACAAACCGGGTAAACTGGAATCATTTGGGTCCAAAGTGGGATAACTTCTTAATCCTTGCTCTTATGATATTGATTTAACTTCAGGGTGATTCTAAACTGATTAATGAGCCAGGATAAAGCTTCTTATATCCGGATACATTCAGGTTTGATAAGAAACTTGAAGAAACTGCCATCTCTACAAACAGAGTAAATTGGAATCATTTGGGTCCAAAGTGGGATAACTTCTTAATCCTAGCTCATATGATATTGATTCAACTTCAGGGTGATTCTAAACTGATTAATGAGTCAGGGTAAAGCTTTTTATATCCGGATTCATTCAGGTTTGATCAGAAACTTGAAGAAACTGCCATATCTACAAACAGGGTAAACTGGAATCATTTGGGTCCAAAGTGGGATAACTTCTTAATCCTAGATCCTATGATATTGATTCAACTTCAGGGTGACTCTAAACTGATTAATGAGTCAGGATAAAGCTTCTTATATCAGGATTCATTCAGGTTTGATCAGAAACTTGAAGAAACTGCCATATCTACAAACCGGGTAAACTGGAATCACATGGGTCCAAAGTGGGATAACTTCTTAATACTAGCTCCTATGATATTAATTCAACTTCAGGGTGATTATAAACTGATTAATGAGTCAGGATAAGTCTTCTTATATCCGGATTCATTCAGGTTTGATCAGAAACCTGAAGAAACTGACATATCTACAAACAGGGTAAACTGGAATCATTTGGATCCAAAGTGGGATAACTTCTTAATCCTAGCTCCTATGATATTGATTCAACTTCAGGGTGATTCTAAACAGATTATTGAGTCAGGATAAAGCTTCTTATATCCGGATTCATTCAGGTTTGATCAGAAACTTGAAGAAACTGCCATATCTACATACAGGGTAAACTGGAATCATTTGGGTCCAAAGTTGGATAACTTCTTAATCCTTGCTCCTATGATATTGATTCAACTTCATGGTGATTCTAAACTGATTAATGAGTCAGGAAAAAGCTTTTTATATCCGGATTCATTCAGGTTTGATCAGAAACTTGAAGAAACTGCCATATCTACAAACAGGGTAAACTGGAATCATTTGGGTCCAAAGTGGGATAACTTCTTAATCCTAGCTCCTATGATATTGATTCACCTTCAGGGTGATTCTAAACTGATTAATGAGTCAGTAAAAAGCTTCTTATATCCGGATTTATTCATGTTTGATCAGAAACTTGAAGAAACTGCCATATCTACAAACAGGGTAAACTGGAATCATTTGGGTCCAAAGTGGGATAACTTCTTAATCTAGCTCCTATGATATTGATTCAACTTCAGGGTGATTCTAAACTGATTAATGAGTCAGGATAAAGCTTCTGATATCCGTATTCATTCAGGTTTGATCAGAAACTTGAAGAAACTGCCATATCTACAAACAGGGTAAACTGGAATCATTTGGGTCCAAAGTGGGATAACTTCTTAATCCTAGCTCCAATGATATTGATTAACCTTCAGGGTGATTCTAAACTGATTAATGAGTCAGGATAAAGCTTCTTATATCCGGATTCATTCATGTTTGATCAGAAACTTGAAGAAACTGCCATATCTACAAACAGGATAAACTGGAATCATTTGGGTCCAAAGAGGGATAACTTCTTAATCCTAGCTCTTATGATATTTATTCAACTTCAGGGTGATTCTAAACTGATTAATGAGTAAGGATAAAGCTTCTTATATCCGTATTCATTCAGGTTTGATCAGAAACTTGAAGAAACTGCCATATCTACAAACAGGGTAAACTGGAATCATTTGGGTCCAAAGTGTGATAACTTCTTAATCCTAGCTCCTATGATATTGATTCAACTTCAGGGTGATTCTAAACTGATTAATGAGTCAGGATAAAGCTTCTTATTTCCGGATTCATTCAGGTTTGATCAGAAACTTGAAGAAACTGCCATATCTACAAACCGGGTAAACTGGAATCATTTGGGTCCAAAGTGGGATAACTTCTTAATCCTAGCTCCTATGATATTGATTAAACTTCAGGGTGATTCTAAACTGATTAATGATTCAGGATAAAGCTTCTTATATCCGGATACATTCAGGTTTGATAAGAAACTTGAAGAAACTGCCATCTCTACAAACAGAGTAAACTGGAATCATTTGGGTCCAAAGTGGGATAACTTCTTAATCCTAGCTCAGATGATATTGATTCAACTTCAGGGTGATTCTAAATTGATTAATGAGTCAGGATAAAGCTTTTCATATCCGGATTCATTCAGGTTTGATCAGAAACTTGAAGAAACTGCCATATCTACAAACAGGGTAAACTGGAATCATTTGGGTCCAAAGTGGGATAACTTCTTAATCCTAGCTCCTATGATATTGATTAAACTTCAGGGTGATTCTAAACTGATTAATGAGTCAAGATAAAGCTTCTTATATCCGGATTCATTCATGTTTGATCAGAAACTTGAAGAAACTGCCATATCAACAAACAGGGTAAACTTGAATCATTTGGGTCCAAAGTGGGATAACTTCTTAATCCTAGCTCCAATGATATTGATTAAACTTCAGGGTGATTCTAAACTGATTAATGAGTCAGGATAAAGCTTCACATATCCGGATTTATTCAGGTTTGATCAGAAACTTGAAGAAACTGCCATATCTACAAACATGGTAAACTGAAATCATTTGGGTCCAAAGTGGGATAAGTTCTTAATCCTAGCTACTATGATATTGATTCAACTTCAGGGTGATTCTAAACTGATTAATGAGTCAGGATAAAGCTTCTTATATCCGGATTCATTCAGGTTTGATCAGAAACTTGAATAAACTGCCATATCTACAAACAGGGTAAACTGGAATCATTTGGGTCCAAAGTGGGATAACTTCTTAATACTAGCTCCTATGATATTGATTCAACTTCAGGGTGATTCTAAACTGATTAATGAGTCAGGATAAAGCTTCCTATATCCGGATTCATTCAGGTTTGATCAGAAACTTGAATAAACTGCCATCTCTACAAACAGAGTAAACTGGAATCATTTGGGTCCAAAGTGGGATAACTTCTTAATCCTAGCTCTTATGATATTGATTCAACTTCAGGGTGATTCCAAACTGATCAATGAGTCAGGATAAAGCTTCTTATATCCGGATTCATTCAGGTTTGATCAGAAATTTGAAGAAACTGCCATATCTACAAACAGGGTAAACTGAAATCATTTGGGTCCAAAGTGGGATAACTTCTTAATCCTAGCTCCTATGATATTGATTTAACTTCCGCGTGATTCTAAACTGATTAATGAGTCGGGATAAAGCTTCATATATCCGGATTCATTAGGGTTTGATCAGAAACTTGAAGAAACTGTCATATCTACAAACAGGGTAAACTGGAATCATTTGGGTCCAAAGTGGGATAACTATTTAATCCTAGCTACTATGATATTGATTCAACTTCAGGGTGATTATAAACTGATTAATGAGTCAGGATAAAGCTTCTTATATCCGGATTCATTCAGGTTTGATCAGAAACTTGAATAAACTGACATATCTACAAACAGGGTAAACTGGTGAATTTGGGTCCAAAATGGGATAACTTCTTAATCCTAGCTCCTATGATATTGATTCAACTTCAGGGTGATTCTAAACTGATTAATGAGTCAGGATAAAGCTTCTTATATCCGGATTCATTCAGGTTTGATCAGAAACTTGAAGAAACTGCCATATCTACAAACATGGTAAACTGGAATCATTTGGGTCCAAAGTGGGATAACTTCTTAATCCTAGCTCCTATGATATTGATTCACCTTCAGGGTGATTCTAAACTGATTAATGAGTCAGTATAAAGCTTCTTATATCCGGATTAATTCATGTTTGATCAGAAACTTGAAGAAACTGCCATATCTACAAACAGGGTAAACTGGAATCATTTAGGTCCAAAGTGGGATAACATCTTAATCTAGCTCCTATGATATTGATTCAACTTCAGGGTGATTCCTAAACTGATTAATGAGTCAGGATAAAGCTTTTTATATCCGGATTCATTCAGGTTTGATCAGAAACTTGAAGAAACTGCCATATCTACAAACCGGGTAAACTGGAATCATTTGGGTCCAAAGTGGGATAACTTCTTAATCCTAGCTCTTGTGATATTGATTCAACTTCAGGGTGATTCTAAACTGATTAATGAGCCAGGATAAAGCTTCTTATATCCGGATACATTCAGGTTTGATAAGAAACTTGAAGAAACTGCCATCTCTACATACAGGGTAAACTGGAATCATTTGGGTCCAAAGTGGGATAACTTCGTTATCCTAGCTCATATGATATTGATTCAACTTCAGGGTGATTCTAAATTGATTAATGAGTCAGGATAAAGCTTCCTATATCCGGATACATTCAGGTTTGATCAGAAAGTTTAAGAAACTGCCATATCTACAAACAGGGTAAACTGGATTCATTTGGGTCCAAAGTGGGATAACTTCTTAATCCTAGCTCCTATGATATTGATTCAACTTCAGGGTGATTCTAAACTTATTAATGAGTCAGGATAAAGCTTCTTATATCCGGATTCATTCAGGTTTGATCAGAAACTTGAAGAAACTGCCATATCTACAAACAGGGTAAACTGGAATCATTTGGGTCCAAAGTGGGATAACTTCTTAATCCTAACTCCTATGATATTGATTCAACTACAGGGTGATTCTAAACTGATTAATGAGTCAGGATAAAGCTTCTTATATCTGGATTCATTCATGTTTGATTAGAATCTTGAAGAAACTGCCATATCTACAAACCGGGTAAACTGGAATCACATGGGTCCAAAGTGGGATAACTTCTTAATACTAGCTCCTATTATATTGATTAAACTTCAGGGTGATTCTAAACTGATTAATGATTCAGGATAAAGCTTCTTATATCCGGATACATTCAGGTTTGATAAGAAACTTGAAGAAACTGTCATCTCTACAAACAGAGTAAACTGGAATCATTTGGGTCCAAAGTGGGATAACTTCTTAATCCTAGCTCATATGATATTGATTCAACTTCAGGGTGATTCTAAACTAATTAATGAGTCAGGATAAAGCTTCTTATATCCGGATTCATTCAGGTTTGATCAGAAACTTGAATAAACTGCCATATCTACAAACAGGGTAAACTGGAATCATTTGGGTCCAAAGTGGGATAACTTCTTAATCCTAGCTCCTATGATATTGATTAAACTTCAGGGTGATTCTAAACTGATTAATGAGTCAGGATAAAGCTTCTTATATCCGGATTCATTCAGGTTTGATCAGAAACTTGAAAAAACTGCCATATCTACAAACATGGTAAACATGAATCATTTGGGTCCAAAGTGGGATAACTTCTTAATCCTAGCTCCTATGATATTGATTCAACTTCAGGGTGATTCTAAACTGATTAATGAGTCAGGATAAAGCTTCTTATATCCGGATTCATTCAGGTTTGATCAGAAACTTGAAGAAACTGCCATATCTACAAATCAGGGTAAACTGGAATCACATTGGGTCCAAAGTGGGATAACTTCTTAATCCTAGCTCCTATGATATTGATTCAACTTCAGGGTGATTCTAAACTGATTAATGAGTCAGGATAAATGCTTCTTATATCCGGATTAATTCATGTTAGATCAGAAACTTGAAGAAACTGCCATATCTACAAACAGGGTAAACTGAAATCATTTGGGTCCAAAGTGGGATAACTTCTTAATCTAGCTCCTATGATATTGATTCAACTTCAGGGTGATTCTAAACTGATTAATGAGTCAGGATAAAGCTTCTTATATCCGGATACATTCAGGTTTGATTAGAATCTTGAAGAAACTTGATCAGAAACTTGAAAAAACTGTCATATCTACAAATAGGGTAAACTGGAATGAATTGGGGTCAAAGTGGGATAACTATTTAATCCTAGCTTCTATGATATTGATTCAACTTCAGGGTGATTCTAAACTGATTAATGAGTCAGGATAAAGCTTCTTATATCCGTATTCATTCAGGTTTGATCAGAAACTTGAATAAACTGCCATACCTACAAACAGAGTAAACTGGAATCATTTGGGTCCAAAGTGGGATAACTTCTAAATCCTAGCTCCTATGATATTGATTCAACTTCAGGGTGATTCTAAACTGATTAATGAGTCAGGATAAAGCTTCTTATATCCGGATTCATTCAGGTTTGATCAGAAACTTGAATAAACTGCCATATCTACAAACAGGGTAAACTGGAATCATTTGGGTCCAAAGTGGGATAACTTCTTAATCCTAGCTCCTATGATATTGATTAAACTTCAGGGTGATTCTAAACTGATTAATGAGTCAGGATAAAGCTTCTTATATCCGGATTCATTCAGGTTTGATCCGAAACTTGAAGAAACTGCCATATCTACAAACATGGTAAACTAGAATCATTTGGATCCAAAGTGGGATAAGTTCTTAATCCTAGCTACTATGATATTGATTCAACTTCAGGGTGATTCTAAACTGATTAATGAGTCAGGATAAAGCTTCTTATATCCGGATTCATTCAGGTTTGATCAGAAACTTGAATAAACTGCCATATCTACAAACAGGGTAAACTGGAATCATTTGGGTCCAAAGTGGGATAACTTCTTAATCCTAGCTCCTATGATATTGATTCAACTTCAGGTTGATTCTAAACTGATTAATGAGTCAGGATAAAGCTTCTATATCCGGATTCATTCAGGTTTGATCAGAAACTTGAATAAACTGCCATATCTACAAACAGGGTAAACTGGAATCATTTGGGTCCAAAGTGGGATAACTTCTTAATCCTAGCTCCTATGATATTGATTCAACTTCAGGGTGATTCTAAACTGATTAATGAGTCAGGATAAAGCTTCTTATATCCGGATTCATTCAGGTTTGATCAGAAACTTGAAGAAACTGCCATATCTACAAACATGGTAAACTAGAATCATTTGGGTCCAAAGTGGGATAACTTCTTAATCCTAGCTCCTATGATATTGATTCAACTTCAGGGTGATTCTAAACTGATTAATGAGTCAGGATAAAGCTTCTTATATCCGGATTCATTCAGGTTTGATCAGAAACTTGAAGAAACTGCCATATCTACAAATCAGGGTAAACTGGAATCACATTGGGTCCAAAGTGGGATAACTTCTTAATCCTAGCTCCTATGATATTGATTCAACTTCAGGGTGATTCTAAACTGATTAATGAGTCATGGATAAAGCTTCTTATATCCGGATTCATTCAGGTTTGATCAGAAACTTGTAAGAAACTGCCATATCTACGAAACAGGGTAAACTGGAATCATTTGGGTCCAAAGTGGGATAACTTCTTAATCCTAGCTCCTATGATATTGATTCAACTTCAGGGTGATTCTAAACTGATTAATGAGTCAGGATAAAGCTTCTTATATCCGGATTCATTCAGGTTTGATCAGAATCTTGAAGAAACTGCCATATCTACAAACAGGGTAAACTGGAATCATTTGGGTCCAAAGTGGGATAACTTCTTAATCCTAGCTCCTATGATATTGATTCAACTTCAGGGTGATTCTAAACTGATTAATGAGTCAGGATAAAGCTTCTTATATCCGGATTCATTCAGGTTTGATCAGAATCTTGAAGAAACTGCCATATCTACAAACAGGGTAAACTGGAATCATTTGGGTCCAAAGTGGGATAACTTCTTAATCCTAGCTCCTATGATATTGATTCAACTTCAGGGTGATTCTAAACTGATTAATGAGTCAGGATAAAGCTTCTTATATCCGGATTCATTCAGGTTTGATCAGAAACTTGAAGAAACTGCCATATCTACAAACAGGGTAAACTGGAATCATTTGGGTCCAAAGTGGGATAACTTCATTAATCCTAGCTCCTATGATATTGATTCAACTTCAGGGTGATTATAAACTGATTAATGAGTCAGGATAAAGCTTCTTATATCCGGATTCATTCAGGATTGATTAGAATCTTGAAGAAACTGCCATATCTACAAACATGGTAAACTGGAATCACTTGGGTCCAAAGTGGGATAACTTCTTAATCCTAGCTCCTATGATATTGATTCAACTTCAGGGTGATTCTAAACTGATTAATGAGTCAGGATAAAGCTTCTTATATCCGGATTCATTCAGGTTTGATCAGAAACTTGAAGAAACTGCCATATCTACAAACAGGGTAAACTAGAATCATTTGGGTCCAATGTGGGATAACTTCTTAATCCTAGCTCCTATGATATTGATTCAACTTCAGGGTGATTCTAAACTGATTAATGAGTTCAGGATAAAGCTTCTTATATCCGGATTCATTCAGGTTTGATCAGAAACTTGAAGAAACTGCCATATCTACAAATCAGGGTAAACTGGAATCACATTGGGTCCAAAGTGGGATAACTTCTTAATCCTAGCTCCTATGATATTGATTCAACTTCAGGGTGATTCTAAACTGATTAATGAGTCAGGATAAAGCTTTCTTATATCCGGATTCATTCAGGTTTGATCAGAAACTTGTAAGAAACTGCCATATCTACGAAACAGGGTAAACTGGAATCATTTGGGTCCAAAGTGGGATAACTTCTTAATCCTAGCTCCTATGATATTGATTCAACTTCAGGGTGATTCTAAACTGATTAATGAGTCAGGATAAAGCTTCTTATATCCGGATTACATTCAGGTTTGATCAGAAACTTGAAGAAACTGCCATATTCTACAAACAGGGTAAACTGGAATCATTTGGGTCCAAAGTGGGATAACTTCTTAATCCTAGCTCCTATGATATTGATTCAACTTCAGGGTGATTCTAAACTGATTAATGAGTCAGGATAAAGCTTCTTATATCCGGATTCATTCATGTTTGATCAGAAACTTGAAGAAACTGCCATATCTACAAATAGGGTAAACTGAAATCATTTGGGTCCAAAGTGGGATAACTTCTTAATCGTAGCTCCTATGATATTGATTCAACTTCAGGGTGATTCTGAACTGATTAATGAGTCAGGATAAGCTTCTTATATCCGGATTCATTCAGGTTTGATTAGAAACTTGAAGAAACTGCCATATCTACAAACAGGGTAAACTGGAATCATATGGGTCCAAAGTGGGATAACTTCTTAATCCTAGCTCCTATGATATTGATTCAACTTCAGGGTGATTCTAAACTGATTAATGAGTCAGGATAAAGCTTCTTATATCCGGATTACATTCAGGTTTGATTAGAAACTTGAAGAAACTGCCATATCTACAAACAGAGTAAACTGGAATCATTTGGGTCCAAAGTGGGATAACTTCTTAATCCTAGCTCCTATGATATTGATTCAACTTCAGGGTGATTCTAAACTGATTAATGAGTACAGGATAAAGCTTCTTATATCCGGATTCATTCAGGTTTGATTAGAATCTTTAAGAAACTGTCATATCTACAAACAGGGTAAACTGGAATCACTTGGGTCCAAAGTGGGATAACTTCTTAATCCTAGCTCCTATGATATTGATTCAACTTCAGGGTGATTCTAATCTAATTATGAGTCAGGAATAAAGCTTCTTATATCCGGATTCATTAAGGTTTGATTAAAATCTTGAAGAAACTGCCATATCTACAAACAGGGTAAACTGGAATCATTTGGGTCCAAAGTGGGATAACTTCTTAATCCTAGCTCCTTATGATATAGATTCAACTTCAGGGTGATTCTAAACTGATTAATGAGTCATGATAAAGCTTCTTATATCCGGATTACATTCAGGTTTGATTAGAATCTTGAAGTAACTGCCATATCTACAAACAGGGTAAACTGGAATCACATTGGGTCCAAAGTGGGATAACTTCTTAATCCTAGCTCCTATGATATTGATTAAACTTCAGGGTGATTCTAAACTGATTGATGAGTCAGGATAAAGCTTCTTATATCCGAATTCATTCAGGTTTGATCAGAAACTTGAAAAAACTGTCATATCTACAAACAGGGTAAACTAGAATCATTTGGGTCCAAAGTGGGATAACGTTCTTAATCCTAGCTCCTATGATATTGATTCAACTTCAGGGTGATTCTAAACTGATTAATGAGTCAGGATAAAGCTTCCTATATCCCGATTCATTCAGGTTTGATCAGAAACTTGAATAAACTGCCATATCTACAAACAGGGTAAACTGGAATCATTTGGGTCCAAAGTGGGATAACTTCTTAATCCTAGCTCCTATGATATTGATTAAACTTCAGGGTGATTCTAAACTGATTAATGAGTCAGGATAAAGCTTCTTATATCCGGATTCATTCAGGTTTGATCAGAAACTTGAAGAAACTGCCATATCTACAAACATGGTAAACTAGAATCATTTGGGTCCAAAGTGGGATAAGTTCTTAATCCTAGCTCCTATGATATTGATTCAACTTCAGGGTGATTCTAAACTGATTAATGAGTCAGGATAAAGCTTCTTATATCCGGATTCATTCAGGTTTGATCAGAAACTTGAAGAAACTGCCATATCTACAAATCAGGGTAAACTGGAATCATTGGGTCCAAAGTGGGATAACTTCTTAATCCTAGCTCCTATGATATTGATTCAACTTCAGGGTGATTCTAAACTGATTAATGAGTCAGGATAAAGCTTCTTATATCCGGATTCATTCAGGTTTGATCAGAAACTTGTAAGAAACTGCCATATCTACAAACAGGGTAAACTGGAATCATTTGGGTCCAAAGTGGGATAACTTCTTAATCCTAGCTCCTATGATATTGATTCAACTTCAGGGTGATTCTAAACTGATTAATGAGTCAGGATAAAGCTTCTTATATCCGGATTACATTCAGGTTTGATTAGAATCTTGAAGAAACTGCCATATCTACAAACTGGCTAAACTGGAATCATTGGGTCCAAAGTGGGATAACTTCTTGATCATATCTCCTATGATATTGATTCAACTTCAGGGTGATTCTAATCTAATTATGAGTCAGAATAAAGCTTCTTATATCCGGATTCATTAAGGTTTGATTAGAATCTTCAAGAAACTGCCATATCTAAAAACAGGGTAAACTGTAATCATTTGGGTCCAAAGTGGGATAACTGATTCAACATCAGGGTGATTCTAAACTGATTAATGAGTCAGGATAAAGCTTCTTATATCCGGATTCATTCAGGTTTGATCAGAAACTTGAAGAAACTGCCATATCTACAAACCGGGTAAACTGGAATCATTTGGGTCCAAAGTGGGATAACTTCATAATCCTAGCTCCTATGATATTGATTCAACTTCAGGGTGATTATAAACTGATTAATGAGACAGGATAAAGCTTCTTATATCCGGATTCATTCAGGTTTGATTAGAATCTTGAAGAAACTGCCATATCTACAAACATTGTAAACTGGAATCACTTGGGTCCAAAGTGGGATAACTTCTTAATCCTAGCTCCTATGATATTGATTCAACTTCAGGGTGATTCTAAACTGATTAATGAGTCAGGATAAAGCTTCTTATATCCGGATTCATTCAGGTTTGATCAGAAACTTGAAGAAACTGCCATATCTACAAACAGGGTAAACTAGGAATCATTTGGGTCCAAATGTGGGATAACTTCTTAATCCTAGCTCCTATGATATTGATTCAACTTCAGGGTGATTCTAAACTGATTAATGAGTCAGGATAAAGCTTCTTATATCCGGATTCATTCAGGTTTGATCAGAAACTTGAAGAAACTGCCATATCTACAAACAGGGTAAACTGGAATCATTGGGTCCAAAGTGGGATAACTTCTTAATCCTAGCTCCTATGATATTGATTCAACTTCAGGGTGATTCTAAACTGATTAATGAGTCAGGATAAAGCTTCTTATATCCGGATTCATTCAGGTTTGATCAGAAACTTGTAAGAAACTGCCATATCTACGAAACAGGGTAAACTGGAATCATTTGGGTCCAAAGTGGGATAACTTCTTAATCCTAGCTCCTTATGATATTGATTCAACTTCAGGGTGATTCTAAACTGATTAATGAGTCAGGATAAAGCTTCATATATCCGGATACATTCAGGTTTGATCAGAAAGCTTGAAGAAACTGCCATATCTACAAACAGGGTAAACTGGAATCATTTGGGTCCAAAGTGGGATAACTTCTTAATCCTAGCTCCTATGATATTGATTCAACTTCAGGGTGATTCTAAACTGATTAATGAGTCAGGATAAAGCTTCTTATATCCGGATTCATTCATGTTTGATCAGAAACTTGAAGAAACTGCCATATCTACAAATAGGGTAAACTGAAATCATTTGGGTCCAAAGTGGGATAACTTCTTAATCCTAGCTCCTATGATATTGATTCAACTTCAGGGTGATTCTGAACTGATTAATGAGTCAGGATAGCTTCTTATATCCGGATTCATTCAGGTTTGATTAGAAACTTGAAGAAACTGACATATCCACAAACAGGGTAAACTGGAATCATTTGGGTCCAAAGTGGGATAACTTCTTAATCCTAGCTCCTATGATATTGATTCAACTTCAGGGTGATTCTAAACTGATTAATGAGTCAGGATAAAGCTTTTATATCCGGATACATTCAGGTTTGATTAGAAACTTGAAGAAACTGCCATATCTACAAACAGAGTAAACTGGAATCATTTGGGTCCAAAGTGGGATAACTTCTTAATCCTAGCTCCTATGATATTTATTCAACTTCAGGGTGATTCTAAAATGATTAATGAGACAGGATAAAGCTTCTTATATCCGGATTCATTCAGGTTTGATTAGAATCTTTAAGAAACTGTCATATCTACAAACAGGGTAAACTGGAATCACTTGGGTCCAAAGTGGGATAACTTCTTAATCCTAGCTCCTATGATATTGATTCAACTTCAGGGTGATTCTAATCTAATTATGAGTCAGAATAAAGCTTATTATATCCGGATTCATTAAGGTTTGATTAAAATCTTAAAGAAACTGCCATATCTAAAAACAGGGTAAACTGGAATCATTTGGGTCCAAAGTGGGATAACTTCTTAATCCTAGCTCTTATGATATTGATTTAACTTCAGGGTGATTCTAAACTGATTAATGAGTCATGATAAAGCTTCTTATATCCGGATACATTCAGGTTTGATTAGAATCTTGAAGTAACTGCCATATCTACAAACCGGGTAAACTGAAATCACATGGGTCCAAAGTGGGATAACTTCTTAATCCTAGCTCCTATGATATTGATTAAACTTCAGGGTGATTCTAAACTGATTAATGAGTCAGGATAAAGCTTCTTATATCCAAATTCATTCAGGTTTGATCAGAAACTTGAAAAAATTGTCATATCTACAAACAGGGTAAACTAGAATCATTTGGGTCCAAAGTGGGATAAGTTCTTAATCCTAGCTCCTATGATATTGATTCAACTTCAGGGTGATTCTAAACTGATTAATGAGTCAGGATAAAGCTTCTTATATCCGGATTCATTCAGGTTTGATCAGAAACTTGAAGAAACTGCCATATCTACAAATCGGGTAAACTCGAATCACATGGGTCCAAAGTGGGATAACTTCTTAATCCTAGCTCCTATGATATTGATTCAACTTCAGGGTGATTCTAAACTGATTAATGAGTCAGGATAAAGCTTCTTATATCCGGATTCATTTAGGTTTGATCAGAAACTTGTAGAAACTGCCATATCTACGAAAAGGGTAAACTGGAATCATTTGGGTCCAAAGTGGGATAACTTTGTGACAACCCGTCCCGTGGAACACTCATCCATGGACCCCTAGGCTCACAGTGCTGCAGCGCACCGAACCCAACCCCTCCATTATGAGATCTCACTATCTCCATAATTAGGTTGTTGGTGAGACTCGAACCCATGTCCTCACCCTTTAACAGCATTCCCATAGGACAAGCTGTCACCAATTGTTCTGCAGGTCAATTGGTGACAGCTTGTCCTGTGGGAATGCTGTTAAAGGGTGAGGACATGGGTTCGAGTCTCACCAACAACCTAATTATGGAGATAGTGAGATCTCATAATGGAGGGGTTGGGGTCGGTGCGCTGCAGCGCTGTGAGCCTAGGGGTCCATGGATGAGTGTTCCACGGGACGGGTTGTCACAAACTTCTTAATCCTAGCTCCTATGATATTGATTAAACTTCAGGGTGATTCTAAACTGATTAATGAGCCAGGATAAAGCTTCTTATATCCGGATACATTCAGGTTTGATAAGAAACTTGAAGAAACTGCCATCTCTACAAACAGAGTAAACTGGAATCATTTGGGTCCAAAGTGGGATAACTTCTTAATCCTAGCTCAGATGATATTGATACAACTTCAGGGTGATTCTAAACTGATTACTGAGTCAGGATAAAGCTTTTCATATCCGGATTCATTCAGGTTTGATCAGAAACTTGAAGAAACTGCCATATCTACAAACAGGGTAAACTGGAATCATTTAGGTCCAAAGTGGGATAACATCTTAATCTAGCTCCTATGATATTGATTCAACTTCAGGGTGATCCTAAACTGATTAATGAGTCAGGATAAAGCTTCTTATATCCGGATTCATTCAGGTTTGATCAGAAACCTGAAGAAACTGCCATATCTACAAACCGGGTAAACTGGAATCATTTGGGTCCAAAGTGGGATAACTTCTTAATCCTAGCTCTTGTGATATTGATTCAACTTCAGGGTGATTATAAACTGATTAATGAGACAGGATAAAGCTTCTTATATCCGGATTCATTCAGGTTTGATTAGAATCTTGAAGAAACTGCCATATCTACAAACATTGTAAACTGGAATCACTTGGGTCCAAAGTGGGATAACTTCTTAATCCTAGATCCAATGATATTGATTCAACGTCAGGGTGAATATAAGCTGATTATGAGTCAGGATAAAGCTTCTTATATCCGGATTCATTCAGGTTTGATTAGAATCTTAAAGAAACTGCCATATCTACAAACAAGGTAATCTGGAATCATTTAGGTCCAATGTGGGATAACTTCTTAATCCTAGCTCCTATGATATTGATTCAACTTCAGGGTTATTCTAAACTGATTAATGAGTCAGGATAGAGCTTCTTATATCCGGATTCATTCAGGTTTGATCAGAAACTTGAAGAAACTGCCATATCTACAAACCGGGTAAACTGGAATCATTTGGATCCAAAGTGGGATAACTTCATAATCCTAGCTCCTATGATATTGATTCAACTTCAGGGTGATTCTAAACTGATTAATGAGACAGTATGAAGCTTCTTATATCCGGATTCATTCAGGTTTGATTAGAATCTTGAAGAAACTGCCATATTTACAAACA
>JABCMI010000256.1:0-63869 GCA_026261945.1 Hirschfeldia incana
AAACCATCAATACTATTAAAACAGAAGCAATTTTTATCTACTTGCAAATAGTCTAGGTTGTTCCATGTCATTTATTTTTATTATCCCTATATTTAGCTTACCTATTATTTCTACTTATATTTACCTTAATTAATATTAAATATAAATCATGCCTAAAATTAAGGAGCTAACTAACCATTCTATTATTTTTTTAAACTAATGAATTTAAATAATGCTAATACGAAATTTAATAATAAATTAATTATATTTTAGTTATTATGTAATAAATAATAATATATGTCTATTAATTTGTATATATACAGCTATATATTAATCCAAATGCAAAAAAAAAAAAAATTCTTCAAAACCCTCACTAAATATATAAAAATATAATTCTTATAGTTACAATATTAAAATTATATATATATATATATATATGATAAAAATAGTAATAGTTCAATACTATTAATATTTAGTATACGATGAAACATGTTACTATTGATATTATTATGAACATAGTTTTACGGATTATTCAAACATATATAATATATTTATCAAATATTAACTAATTCAACAAATATATTAACATAAATTAATGCAAGAGAGTATGGATCAATAGTTTAATTAGTTATAAAATATAATTATATATAATAAAAATATAAATCAAAATTAAAATAATAAATATTTATATTTCTAATGTGATTAATGAAATTAACTTTAAAAGTTAAAATAAGTCATAAACAAAACGTCAAAAATCTAATAACATGTGAATAACAAAAGTAAACTTACTAAATAAATGAAAATTGTATTTACAAACATAAATCATTAAACTGTAATAGACATATATAAATTATTGATCCTTAAATATTTTATATTTCATTTTAGTATGCATCCTCTCAAATATTGATTCATTACACTTACAATAAGATAAAAATTTAGTTTGACCAAAAAATTGTATTAAAATTGGAACACCGCTTTCATTATATATCCACTATTCATATAAACATTCATGAATAAAATATTAGAATACTTTAACTAAAATAATTTAAGTCAACTCGGATTGTATATTGGGTCATCTATCAGTTCAACCGATAGCTAGGATCCCGGATACTAGCTGTAATTATGAATTTTATAGGATTTTTGAATAATATTTTATTAAAAACTAAACTGGGATTACATATGAGACCACTTAATTTGCCGATTTAGCAGCGGGTCAGGACGGATTTTAAAATACTTAATATAACGTTTCATTTATAAAATCTAATTGTAAATACAATAAATACAATATCAAATGAATTTGGAATGTTTCGAAAAATTATCCCGCGGTTTGAAACCGCGGGTCAAAATCTAGTAATTATTAAATACTAGACAAACGAAGTATTAGATCAGTTTTTGTTATAAAATATTAAAATACATATTGACCAGTGATAAATATATCTTTATATTGTACGGATTTGAATTCTTCGAACCCCAAAAATTAACTCCTCTAACAAACATAAAACAATAATTTTAACTTTAATAGGACTTTTAATTTTAACAAATATTAATATTCCTTCGCTTTCAAAAGTTCTCAACTTAATATATATATATATATATATATATTTGATTATATATCATAACCTTTATATCTTAATAATTATCATCCTAAACATATAAAACAACTATTACACATATACAAAAACATCATATGCTAATTTTTAAATATCTATATAAAAAATTAATATTTTAAAAAGAGACAATCTCAAGTTTTGAAAGCGCGGATAAAAATATAGTCTATACTATTAAAGTAAAATCTCTCAAAGAATTATGCCGCTATTTTTCCAGTTAATTACAAGGCTATGCCATTTCCTTTTTAGATTTTTTAAAATATTAATTTTGACCAAAAACTAAACACACATTTTATACCATTTGGAAACTTAAATCTTTACCATATATACTATACTCTCTCCTATATTTAAGGAATATTCAAAAAGAAAAAAAGTTAAAACACACTAATAGCTAAATATTTGTTGCTTGATAATTCTTTTTGGTACAATTGTTTAGGGGTGCGAAAAAGAGCTACAGCTCATGAGCTTGCTCAGCCCAGCTCGTTTTTTTTCATGAGCATGATCTCTATATTTTAGGTTTATTTAATAAATGAGTTTAATGATCAAGCTTAAATTAGATCATGAGTAATATGAGCGATCTTAAATGAACACTAGATCTTGATCAGCGTTTAAAAGCGCGGATTTTGAATTTTGTTTTTTTAAATATTAACTGATGTTTTTAAATACATAATTTTTTGATTGTCATTATTATATGTTTTACATGTCACTATAATATATACTAGATTCTGACCCGTCCTCTCTGGAGGACGGGTATATCTTTTGTTTTGTAGTTTATTTTAAAAAAAATAATTTTTATATTTATATTTTTAATTATTTTTTTCTTTGTAATCATATTTGTGTAAAATAGTTTTTTTCTAAAATGATGAGTAAAAGATTTTAATTTATTTTATCAAAATTGTTGGACTCAATTTATATTAGTAGATTCCTTTAAAAAGACGGGTATATATATATATATATATATATATATATATATATATATATATATATATATATAAAATTTTAATTTTTTATATTGTGTTATCTGTAATCATCTTTGTGTTTAAAGTGGTTAGATTTATTATATAGTTTGATGCAATTATAAAAAAAATTGATATAACGTTTAACAATTGGACATTTTAAAGATGGACAAAAAACCGAAGAACTGAACTGAACCCGATCCGAAGTAGTACCAAACTAAATTGATTAAATATCCGAATGAGTTCAATTTTTTGGTATTTAAAGAATTGAAACCCAACCCGACCTGAACCGAAGTATTTCGGGTTGCCGAATATATCTGAAAATTATTTATATAGCTATATATATTAATTATTTTTAGATTTAATGTATTTAAAATATTCAAAATGTATAAGATACTTTTTAGTTGTTCAAAATACTTGAAAATATATACGAATAGTCAAAAGTACATGTCTAAAATAGCTAAAGTATACTCAAGACACTAAAAATACTTAAAATATATATTGATTCTCAATCCAAATTTTCAAATCAAACCAATTTATATGTTAATTTAAGGTATTTTGACCTATGATATTCAAATTTAAATGTAATATCTATTTTTGTTTATAGATTTTGTGAAAATTTAAATATATCAGGAATTTAAAATTTTTTAAATTTATTTAAATGAATTATCTGAATCCAAACCGATCCCGCAAAGATCTGGACCGAAGCCGAACCAAAATTTGGAAATACCTAATGGGGCTGAAATCTTTGAATCTGAAAATTCAAAATCTGAATGGAACCAAACCGAATCCAATTGAGGCCCGAACGCCCACCCGTAGAACATTTAATAAATATTTTTTAATCGAATAATCTATTTAAAACCCGTTAAATTAAATAAATTTATAAGAATATTTATTTCTACTAAAAGTCCACTTAGACGCCACCCCATTAAACCATATTTAAACATCATATGTGCTGTTAATTGATAAAACTAATGTCTATATAAAATACTAGGGTCGGCCCACCCTACGGGCGGAATATACTTTACTTTGTGATCAACGTTATTATTTTTTGTATGATTCTGTAGTTTGTGTTTTAGATTTGCATTTGCAAAAAAAAATTTATGATAGTGACTTTTGTCATTTAGAATTTCTATTCGTCAAAAAGAATTTTTTTTGTCTTTTGTTTTGGTTGTCCAAAAAAATAATAGTTGTTTCTATGTTACAGAAATATGGCAATGTTATGTTATGAGGGCTTCAAATGGTCTTCATGTTGTTTCTTTAAAAAAAATGATCTCAAAATAAGAAAACATTAAAACTGGAAAGTGTGAAAACCGAATAGTGGTCGATGCGTATAAGCACTTGTTAGTCACTATAAAACCAACTCCAAGAACCTTTCCTATGGTTTATAGTAATAACAGTCACTGTATCGATTTTCCAGATTATTGAAATATACATTTTTGGATGGTATTATAAAGATTATATTAGTTTTTAAAACTTATTTTTTCAAAATAGAGATGTTGCGTTTGATTTTAAAATATACAATTTTATCATTTTAAGTTATTGGTTAGTTTGCAAATAATTTTTGTATGGGATTCTTGTTTTTATTGCATCACCATGATTGAATTGCCATATCATTTGAAGTTGAATAATTTAAATCTAAAACCAATGTATATGACTCTTTTTGAAGGTTCGCCAGACATAAGACTTGAATAATTTTCCAAAAGAAAAAATCTCAAATTTAGTGAGTTGTTCTTGGTTTTTGTTATTCTTGTTAGAAATCATACACTTATCTAACTATAATAAAATTTCTTTTTAATTAGTGTAACTATTTTTTTTGTTCTAACTTAATTATGAAATAAGTAAATAAATTATTCAGAATTACATTTGAAGTTCAATACATAGAGCATGGATTTTCTCTCTCTTGTAAATTTATTTTAATACATTGATAATTTTATATTTTCTTCTAAATCAAGCTTTGCATAATGGAAAGGTGAATCGATGTAAAATTTATTTCCTAAATTAGCCAGTCTGTATAATTGTTTATTATTGATCGTTACTACTTAAAAATAACCATATTTATTTTATGAAATTATAAATAAAATATATGAATTGATTAGGATTTTTATAAAAAAAAAAAATATTGCATTTAGCTTATAAAGTATAGCTTGCGATTTTCTTTATTTTTATTTAATTACTTCACAAATATGATTGTTGTAGGTTGTTTTATAATACATTTGACTGATTTTATCTAAACTATTAAGAGAGAAGTAACAAAAGAAACTTGCCTTAGAATTGCACAAATATTACAATTATATGTCACTGCTTTAAACTACATAGTTTTGATTTTCTTAAAAAAAACGTATTGGGCTTTTTGCTTTCTTCTTTTTTTCTAAAAATTCGTATTAGGCTTAATAACTCATACATCTAATATATTAAAAATCATTTTGGGCTTTGCCAACCAAGTTACATTTATATTATTATAGTTGAAGTACATTTTGGAGATGTTTGGAAACAAATATAATATTCTAAATGAAAGTTGTTTGGAAATATGAATAGTAGTTTACATTTTAGTTGTATTTTCATATTTCAACTTTCTTAATAATTTTATTAATTTTATTACCTTAACAATAATACACATCATTAATTATATTACCATAATAATAATAGTTCATATTTTTATTTATTAGTTCTTAGCTTTTTACCCGCATTAATAATTCAGTTCTTATCTTTTAAAAAATTGTTTCTTAAATATTTACGCGATATTTTTCCAAAAAATCTTTCACGTTATTAATTATTTGAAAGAATTTATTAAATGAAATCTCAAAATAAAATCAAGTTGAAATAACAAATGATTAAATCAACAAAATCGTAATACGAGTCTGAATTATCTCAACTTCATAAAAAAAAATTCATTTAAAATAAAAACTAAACCACATAAACTAAATTTAATAAAATAATAGAAAATGTTTTGAAACGCACAAATAAAATTTTCAATACAGAGAAGGTTAAAAATATAAAATACTTTATTTAAATTAAAAAATCGGTGTAAAATATGTTTAACTTTGGGTTCAATAAATAAGATGATATTACGGATTAGAATTATCTAGAGTTTTCAAAAATTTAGTCATATTTAAACTAACAAAAATAAATCATAAAAAAATAAAATATATAATTTATCAAAAATCATAATTTTTATTACGTAAAATAGTTTTTCCAACAAAAATATACCCGCCCTTTTTAAGGGCGGGTCAAAATCTAGTTGTTATTAAAATTTACCATAAAAATTAGTCTCCAAATTTGTGTAAACATTAGTCTCAAAATTTATTTAAAAAATATCATATAATTTATATTTGAATATATACCAGTGTATATACATTACACAGCCAGATTGATATATAATTCTCACCAGAAGAGTGGTTCAAAGGTAGAGACTAAGAGCAAAACCTACATGATCCAAGGCGTGAGCTAATTAGTGAATACTCTTTACAAACTGGCCGATCAAAGTCATTTCCAACAAACGAAACTGTGTTCAACTACATCAAAGAAGAACAGCAACTAATGAGTGATTCTTGTTCTTCTACTTGCTTAGTGTTCTGTCTTTTCTGATTACATAGAGCAACAAAAGAGAAGCATTTTTAATTCTTACATATCCAAGTGTATATGAACAGAGAGAAAGAGAAGGATCCCCAGGTTCTTTTGCAGATCAAGTTCTGGGGATAATTGCAATTGTAATAATTGATTGAAGATGTCTAAATATTGAGTGATGATGATGACATTAACTTCTCTCCATCACCCATTGGGCTCCTTCCTCTTCTCCATCTCTGCTCCAGCTCTACTTTCCCTTCTCCTCTTCTCTTTTGTAATGCTGTTTTCTTTGCTTTGCTTTTCTTTCTTGTAATAAGAGTCACCACAAATCTTGAGAACTTTAAAAATCTTGGTAAATATCTTAACATTTAAACGGAAAAAAATGATGAGATTAACTAATGCCCACAAATCCTTTTTAGACCTTGGAAGTTCATATCAGAGACCAGAAGAGAATTCTCAACTCATGTTCCTATTTGTCTATTAGACACCAGATAAGTAGCGCGCTGGTATGAGGCAACATTCAGAGGAAATATGGCTACAGCAACAAATCGATCACTAAGAGATATATTAACAACACAACCAGTCTAAAAAAACAGAAAGCAAGTCCCATCCATGTTAGTGTTTTCTGGGTGGATGAAGACTAACTTCTTACATTTTGTCAGCTATACACATAACCAGAAGCTAAGTTCAACTGATCAGTTATGGTGACGAAATAAGAAACACAAACTACAGAAGTTTGAGACATGCCAAGAAAGAACAAAACTGTGAAGTGATCTTACTTGAAGCTACGGCAGGATTGGGTAAAGTCACATCCTCCCTTTTCAACTGAACTACAACTTCCATGAAATCAAGCGCTTTGTCTATCTGAGAAAAATACCCTAAAAAGTCAAATAATTAGCCCTGCAAATTAAAAAGGATTGATAATCAACACATCAACAATCTGACACAAAAATTGATTAATCACCCATAAACGAAAGCTTCTGAAATAAACTTATCAGATAAACAAAAGCTTTAGAATTAAAGCTTTGGTAATAAAAAACAAATTGAAACAAAATCGACAAACAAAATTGAAATCTAAATCAAGCTTGTCTATACCTATTAGCTCGCCACCGCGTTTCAAGTTTCTAGCTTTGCAAATCATGAGAAGTCGGACTCGGACCTTTACCGTGGAAGAACAACGACGGGCTTTCAAATCAGCCAATATGACAGATGAGTTAGCCATAATACTGAAAATATAGATTTATCTTGTAAGATCAGAGAGATGGTGACGATGGTGTTCATGGACTGGAGATGCAAAGAGACGATGAGTTGAAGGTGAGGAATCTCACATATATTTATACCTAAACCACACCGCCTCTCAATTCTAAGAATGCTTTGAAGACAGATCGTGGGGGATAGAATCAATGGAATTAAAGAGGATGTTTTAAATCACACCGTTTCGGGTAGTGAGAAAAGCACAAAGGTCACCGTATAGTCGTGATCTTCTCGTATTCGATTCAATGGTGTTAGGGTTAGAGGCGTCTTCATCTTAGTGGATCAAACGGATATCACGACCATAGAGCCCAATCAGACAAATTACGTGATGAAAACCCAACAAACCGATGATTAAATGAAACGGTGCGTCGCTTACATGTCAACACGAAAAAGTCTTAGTTTCCAGCCTGGCATCCTAGCTGTCACTTCAGGGGAGATTCAACTCTTCTTTATATATAAGATTTAAAATTTAAATAAGTTAATATCTGGTTGAACAAATCTCAAATTTTTAGGCTGAGATATAAGTTATGTTGTTGTGTGTGATAATGATTTTTTGAAAAAATGGTGTTCAATTGTATTGTTGCTAAATATAAATATATATATATTAAATATGATTATAAAACTTAAATTGAAATGTTTTTATATAGAGATTGTTCACATAGAGATTGATGATTTCAGAACCAAGTCCATCGAAAGCTACAAACTTTGGGATTAGGAATCGTTAAACAATGATGCAAGATGAAAAAGAAAGTCCATGGGTGAAATCAAATAGAATTTGAATGTATGAAGTTTCCAGAAAACGGGAGTGAGATCTTGTTTTTCTACAACAACAACACACAAATCTAGCAATTCTAATAACAGACACCACATAAATAGATAAAGAACCAGTCATGTATTTTTTCCAAACGATATATCTTACACAACAAAGCTAACACAATTATTAGATAAAACATTTTAACTTTGGGCTTATCATTCATATTTATATTTGTTTAAAATGGCTCATGCCCACGAATAGGTTAATTTGCAGCTGATCAAAACGTAAGTCTTTTTGACTCTGTCCAAAATTATCAGGACCTAGAAAAAACCAATGATCTTAGCCCCTCCATCACTCTTGTCCAAATCTCCAGCCACTTCATTGACCCAATTGTATCAGTTGGCATAAAACTCCTGCATATAAAAACCAAACCACGAATAATTATTGTCTCAGGAAACCAAACTCCACCGGAGATTTATTTATTTTTTCTCCCCACTGTCCCCACCTTAACCTCACGTAAACAAAAGACATAAACTCTATATCTGTATGTTCAGATTCATGACAGCCCCAAAGAACATAACGTGCCAAAACCAAAAGACAACCACAATACCTTAGCATGCATACTCAAGATATGCTATTCCTCTTCTGCACTTCAACAATAAAGAGATGACCTGTACATTCTCAAACACATACTGTGCAGTCTGGGTCAAGCCTACAATACCATTACTGTAAAAATAAAAACCTAGTATAGATATAGAACCCTTAAGTTGTATAGTAAAACATGATCCATATACCATTAAACTCGGACAATATTTGAAATCAAATTCCATCAAAGACCATTTAGAACCATCAATCGTGAACCAATATCTTATGGGGATTGCAGCAAATTCAACACAGAAACAAAGAATAAAAAAGCCATATAACTATAGTCCAATAAAATGTTGTATTTTATATCCATTCATGGTTTCTAAGAAAATAATTTTAAGGTATATATAATAGTGATTCTACATTAACAGCTTGAATTTAATGTTTATATTTTTAAACAGATTATATACGCAAGGAGTAACAACAAAATGGAGATATGGAGCAAAACTTAGACTCTTAAGAGAAGCACCAAACTGGTGACTGAATGAAATCCATGTGTGAATCAGTTTCACCAGGACTATCCATGCAGATTTGAAAGGCCTGATATCACTTAAATGGCTGATTTGGTTATGGAATCCATAAGAGTAGATTACGGTAGAAAAGTTTGGAGATTTTGAATGGTTATGTTTGGTGTGTTTGATCGTGATATTTATATAATTGTATAAGATGGTGAATTTTTTAAATCACAAATAAAAAAAAAATTGTTTATACTTAGGAATATTCTAAGGATATACATTATTAGAGAACTATTAAGTTACAACAATATATTATTTGTGTTTTTGAATGATTGAAGTTGTTAAGTTTAGATAGGATATAAGAATGTCGTTTCGATTTTATTCCAGTGTTTATTATATTAACTTTTCTTTTTGAAAAATGCTGTTGAAAAAGATCTGCAATTTAGATTTGGTGTGTATGTGTAAATATGATAATTTATTTATTTTAATAATATTTGAGAATTTTGTAAATAGAAACAAATTTATCGGTTTATATTTTTATATATAAGAAATCTGATGTTTGAACATTCATTACTTCTACATACATATATTGTTTTGGGTTGTAGCTTCAAGAGAATTGAAATATGGTTTAAATTGAACATACCATTGCTGATGAAACTGATGATGTGAATATAATGTTCAATATTTTTCTACAACAACAACACACAAATCTAGCAATTCTAATAACAGACACCACATAAATAGATAAAGGCCCAGTCATGTATTTTTTCCAAACGATATATCTTACACAACAAAGCTAACACAATTATTAGATAAAACATTTTAACTTTGGGCTTATCATTCATATTTATATTTGTTTAAAATGGCTCACGCCCACGAATAAATTAATTTGCAGCTCATCAAAACGTAAGTCTTTTTGACTCTGTCCAAAATAATCAGGACCTAGAAAAAACCAATGATCTTAGCCCCTCCATCACTCTTGTCCAAATCTCCAGCCACTTCATTGACCAAATTGTATCAGTTGGCATAAAACTCCTGCATATAAAAACCAAACCATGAATAATTATTGTCTCAGGAAACCAAACTCCACCGGAGATTTATTTATTCTTTCTCCCCACTGTCCCCACCTTAACCTCACGTAAACAAAAGACATAAACTCTATATCTCTGTCTGTTCAGATTCATGACAGCCCCAAAGAACATAACGTGCCAAAACCAAAAGACAACCACAATACCTTAGCATGCATACTCAAGATATGCTATTCCTCTTCTGCACTTCAACAATAAAGAGATGACCTGTACATTCTCAAACACATACTGTGCAGTCTGGGTCAAGCCTACAATACCATTACTGTAAAAATAAAATGTGTAATTGTTGATATGCCATACTTTCAAATGGAATGTGAGAACGGTACCCTTCCAAGGGAAAATTGGAAATAGGGTCCATCCTTTTTGTAAAATTACCATCTAACCCTTTGCAACAATAATCCTCTTTTGGTAAAAAAAAATTAAAAAGTATAATAAATGACAACTCTTTACCTTCAACGGTTATCTCAGATATCAGATTTGTTGCTCATATCGTCAAAGGCTCTCACTTTATCTTCAACGATCTATCACATTTCAAATTCTCTAATCTCGAGTATATCTGATACATTAAGTGAATTGAAGACGTGGAAGGCGAACAGATTACAGCCTTATCCGGATCTGAGAAATACCAGGTATGATAAAAATTTATAAGATCTAGGTTTCTATGAACAGAGGCAAAGTCTTTCTTTTATGGTTGCCTTAATAATGATGTTCCCTCGCCGCTACGATTACGATTCACTTGTACCTTGTTGCCAAAACCCAAAATTATTTTTGCGATGTGTACTGATGCAAATTATGTATTATGCAGATAATGATGCACATAGTTACTGTTTTTGGAGAATGGAAGATGGATAATGTTGGTTCGGAGTTCTCTCCAACCAAGAAGGGAATTGCGTTCTTTGTAGGTGATGATATCAAATATGAGGATTTTCTCCGCATGGTTTGTGAAGATTACAATATGATTAGTGAGATGAAAGCGGTTGAGCTTGCTTATATCTTGCCTAAAAGAATATTGGAGAATATGCCTAGCAACACTCCTCCGATGTCCTTGAGTAACGACAGACAACTTGCAGATTTTATAACCTTGTTGAAGACAGATTCTATGTGTGTTTTTGTTTCATTGACTGCAAATAGAGGTCGTCCTGATGTGAATAGAAATCAAAAGCGTGTTGTCAGAGAGAATGCTTCTGCTGATTTTAGTAGTTTTGGAAATGTTCATTACGAGCCTACGAAGCCATCACATGAGACTATGAAGCCATCACTTGAGACTATGAAGCCATCACAGCTGCGTAAGAGTGAAACCATTAAGTCTGGTGACAGTTTCAGTTGCAAGAAAGAACTAATAACAAAGCTACGCAGGATTTCAGTGCTCGAAAGGTTCGATTTCTGCATCAAAAAGTCTTGGAAGCAATTATTTTACGCAAAGTGCTTCGTTCCTGGATGTTCCTGGAAGATACGTGCTACAACTCTGTCGAGATCATCTCCATAATTCTTCGTGCGTAAGTATACTGATCTTCATACATGCTCTGGGGCTGATAGGTATTCGCGTCACCGTCAGGCTAATGCACAATGTATTGGGAAGATGTTTGTTGATGGATTTAGTGGCGGCAGTGATCTTAAAGGAATCCGGCCTAAACATATAATGGACTGTATAAGGGCTGTTTATCAAATTGACATCGGTTATACGAAGGCTCATAGCGCATTGGCATATGCACGAGAGATGGTTAGAGGCACTCATGCTAGTGGCTATCAGGACTTGCCTTCGTATCTATACAAAATAGAGCAGGCCAATCCAGGTACAAAAACAAAGCTTGAAGTTGATGCTGAGAACAGATTTAAGTATTTGTTCATTGCTTTTGACGCATGTATCAAAGGCTTTGCGTTCATGAGGAGGGTTATTGTTATAGATGGAGCACATCTAAGTGGTAAGTTCAGAGGTATTATGTTAGTGTCTGCATGTCAGGATGGAGATAAGGGTATATATCCTATAGCTCTTGGGGTTGTAGATGCAGAGGATGCAGCTGCATGGGAATGGTTTTTCACCCAGCTGCGTGGTGTGATAGGTGATGGTAGAAATTTGGCTTTCATCTCTGACCGATGCCCAGCAATAGCCAAGGCACTTACGAATGTTTTCCCTGAAGCTCATAGGGGCATATGCTTATATCACCTTGGTCAAAACATGACCTCAGGTTTCAAAAATCCCCAAATGGTCGCGGAGGCAAAAAGGGCTGCGAGATTATATCGACAGGTGGAATTTGACAGAATATTTGAAGTCATTCGACGTCACGACAGCGCACTACACCACTATTTGACAACTGCAGATATTCGAACGTGGGCTCTCTCACATTTTCCAGGAGACAGATATGATATCATGACAAGCAACTTTGCAGAATGCATTAACGGCGTGCTTAAAGAGGAAAGAGCGTTTCCCATTGCATATTTTGTGGATTCTTTTAGAAAGATGCTTTCAAGATGGTTTGCAGAAAGGCGAGAGGAAGCTGCGGCGTTGAAAACAAACTTCACAGAATATGCTGAACTCAAACTGCATATAAATCACAACGAAGTGGGTACGCTAACTGTTCAACATCTTGATTCAAACCGTAGCCATGTTGAAGGTGGACACTTTAGCTGTTTGGTTGATCTAGAAAAGGTATGAAACAATAGAGTTTCACTTCTGCCATGCTATCATTTGACTCGTTTTTGATACATAGGGAGCAAATTTTTGCAGCGGAGTTGTACTTGTAAGCAATATGATATCGAGAAGATACCCTGCGCGCACGTAATCAAAGTGGCCAAATGTCGGAAAATTGGCGAACATACCCTGGTGGATCCTCTTTACTCAAAGGGCTACTTGGTTGCAGCGTACACAGAACCTATTAACCCAATTGATGAAGATTTGATGCCACCAGCCGATGTACTTAGTCAAGTGTGTCTACCACCCAAAATGGGCAAACAACGTGGTTGACCGAAGATGAAGAGATACTTATCTGCTATTGAAAAAGCGAAGCGTTTCAAGCGCAAACAATTAAAAAAGAAGAACCAAACAATGAGTACGAGCGATCCACCTCCAGCGACACCGGAAGGTAAATTGACTTCACGTAATACATAAACAAAGGAACGTTGTCGTAGTCAATCGCCAGGTACTCCAATAAACCAGAAGCTAGCAAATATACCACGGCGGCGGACGCCATCAACTAATCCGTCAACAAGAAAGAAACCAAAATACTCGGCAAAGATTACAGCACCGACCACTCCAACCCCCAAGGTGAGAAAAGTACTTTTCCAGAGTAGTCCCGCATCAAAGACTCCAAAGCAGGGTGCCAAAAAAGTTTTAAAGAAGACAAATCAGGGTGTCAAAAAAGCTACAAACAAGAAAACGCTCTACAAGCGAAGACAATCAACAATGAAGGAGAAAAGGAAGTACGTGTGTTCCAAATGCAACAAAGGCGGACATAATCGCTCAACGTGCAAAGTAGCGACATTGTTGTTTGGGTGATAGGAGGAGTTCAGCTAATTAGTCACTCATTCAGGTAGAACGTTGGTCAGTTAGCGTTAATTCGTCGGAGTATCCGTTATTTATTTTGCTTTTTCGGGTTGGTCTGTAATCGCTACTAGTTTGATTTTTCGATTTTATGGATTTCATATTTCACCGACCGTTACTTGCGAAATCGTGGAATGCTTTGAAACAAAACTCATAAAGAGTATGGCAAGGCAATAATATGTTTCGAAACCAAAAACGTAGACAAAAGGCAAGAGTCGCAATTGGTAGGCTTTGAAACAAAACTCACTGCTGTAAGCTTGCGAAACATATTATTGCCTTGCCCATTGCGGTTCCCAAATTTCTAACTAGCTCTTTTTTCTGATTAAAGCATAAACTATAGAGTTTCTTATAAATAAATATAGTTTTTGGCTTGAATACGATCTATAGATTTGTATGAATAGGTACCTATAAATAGAGCTACCTTATAAATACTATAGTTTTTCTAGGAAGGTAGTCTGAAGACATTGTAATGGGACCAAATAGGTACCTTCAGTTTCAGACAGTGTAATGGGACCAAATAGGTACCTTCAGTTTCTTAAGCTTACCTAGGTCATACGGAGCGCAAGGCAGCGGCAGGGAAGAGGCAGGGCAGTCGTCAGCTTAAAACTGTCCGAGGATTACGCTTGACTTGCTACCGGCATGCCGTAAGCTTGCGAGTAAGATATCCCCTTGCCGGTGTCATTTTCCGTTTTTTTCCGGCCTGCAAGCTAGAAAAAGGTGAGAAAGGACCATTTTATTGGTAAGAAAATTTTTAAAATGTCTCAAGGGTAGTTTTATTATTTATCAGGCTTGGGCAAACCGGTTGCGATTCCCTTGCCTCTTGCCTACGTCTGCCTTGCGAATCATATTATTGCCTTGCCTTACTCTTTAAGAGTGTGTTTGGAGCCCATCCTCTTTGATTAAGGTGCATAACCCTAAACCAGTCTTCCATCATAGAATCAAGTTCTTGCAATGGTGCTTTTGTCAGTGAGAAATGATTAAAAAATACCTAGAATTTCTTAAGTGTACCTAGTTTTACCGAGAAATCCTTCTTTTCTTCCCAAAGGTGGGTTTCTTTAACCGGTCAATTCTTTTATTTACTCAGAAATACCAAAGTCAGCAATAACATAGTAAGTGTTAATATCCCAAATTTCTAACTAGCTCTTTTTTCTGATTAAAGCATAAACTATAGAGTTTCTTATAAATAAATATAGTTTTTGGCTTGAATACCGTCTATACATTTGTATGAATAGGTACCTATAAATAGAGCTACCTTATAAATACTATAGTTTTTCTAGGAAGGTAGTCTGAAGACATTGTAGTGGGACCAAATAGGTACCTTCAGTTTCAGACATTGTAATGGGACCAAATAGGTACCTTCAGTTTCTTAAGCTTACCTAGGTCATACGGAGCGCAAGGCAGCGGCAGGGAAGAGGCAGGGCAGTCGTCATCTTAAAACTGTCCGAGGATTGCGCTTGACTTGCTACCGGCATGCCCTAAGCTTGCGAGTAAGATATCCCCTTGCCGGTGTCATTTTCCGTTTTTTTCCGGCCTGCAAGCTAGAAAAAGGTGAGAAAGGACCATTTTATTGGTAAGAAAATTTTTAAAATGTCTCAAGGGTAGTTTTATTATTTATCAGGCTTGGGCAAACCGGTTGCGGTTCCCTTGCCTCTTGCCTACGTCTGCCTTGCGAATCATATTATTGCCTTGCCTTACTCTTTAAGAGTGTGTTTGGAGCCCATCCTCTTTGATTAAGGTGCATAACCCTAAACAAGTCTTCCATCATAGAATCAAGTTCTTGCAATGGTGCTTTTGTCAGTGAGAAATGATTAAAAAATACCTAGAATTTCTTAAGTGTACCTAGTTTTACCGAGAAATCCTTCTTTTCTTCCCAAAGGTGGGTTTCTTTAACCGGTCAATTCTTTTATTTACTTAGAAATACCAAAGTCAGCAATAACATAGTAAGTGTTAATATCCCAAATTTCTAACTAGCTCTTTTTTCTGATTAAAGCATAAACTATAGAGTTTCTTATAAATAAATATAGTTTTTGGCTTGAATACCGTCTATACATTTGTATGAATAGGTACCTATAAATAGAGCTACCTTATAAATACTATAGTTTTTCTAGGAAGGTAGTCTGAAGACATTGTAATGGGACCAAATAGGTACCTTCAGTTTCTTATTCTTCTGATTTTGTTGGTTTTACTGTACTTAGATGATTGATTTTATGGTTATACCTGATATATTCTATTTTCTATCAACGTTTTAGATGTGCTCATGCATGATAAAATTTGATTTCGTGATATACGTATCTTTTCTAATCCCACGAGGTAGTGTTTACAAAAAGTGAAACTAACACAATATCTGACCTATTTATACAAAAAAAGTCGAACAGAGGATTAAGTTAAGCCAGAAGTTGGAACAAGGGATTAAGTGAAACCAACATTTTAAACAAGTGAGATTGAGTGAAACCAATAGTTCAAACAAAATTTAGTGAAACCAATAGTTCAAACAAAATTTAGTGAAACCAAAAGTTCAAACAAGTGAGATTAAGTGAAATGAAAAGTTGCCAGAAGTTGGAACAAGGGATTAGGTGAAACCAACAGTTGAAACAAGTGAGATTGAGTGAAACCAACAGTTGAAACAAGTGAGATTGAGTGAAACCAAAAGTTCAAACAAGTGAGATTAAGTGAAGTAAGTTGAAACAACAAGATTTTCACAAGACCATAACAGTGAGAACAACACGATTTACACAAGACCTTCAATCTCATATTTGTGAACATAAGGGTCGCTGTTTAGTAGAGACTGCCTGAAGTCCTCAACCTCTGTGATACGCGGATTGAACCTGAAGTCTGAAAGTCCACCTTCGGTCTCAAGCCATAGATCAGGAGGATTAAATAAATCTGTATTAATATAAACGATTTTAGTAAACGATTTAGTCCACTATCATATTCAAAACTAGCCACAGAAACTACACTTACTCCAACACTTGCAGACCTGCCACATCTTAAGGGCCACAATCACCTGTCCACCTTTCATGTTTTTAAGACCATCCCGGAATGCATAGGCCTGCTTGCCAGTTGCCACACATTTAATCTGGCTGTCACTATTCAGAATAAAGAAAACGTGTGTCAATTACAATATAAATAAATTTTGCTTGGATCATATGTTACTTTCTACTTACATGTTGTCCCTTATGTAAAAAATCATCGTTGGCCTTGCAGGGTCATCAAAATGGGCTTCCGTATTGAAGACCACTCCAATTGTATCTACCATATAAATGAGTTACACTTAGTTTCACTTACATCTACAGAGTCATACAAAGTTCTGAAACTAAATATGTAATATATTTATTTTAGCACCATTCATACCTATGGGATAGTTTCGTTCCTTGTGGGACATGTGAGGGATTGCATGGATGTTCTTGAAGTCCATGAAAAGCCGATTGCTCAGAGGTTCGATCATGCGGACTTGTGTGAGTCGCGAAGCAGTTAGTCTGAACCGAGAGTTAGTTGCATCAAAACCTGGATAAGAACGTTCAACTCCTACCCGAAAGAATTCCACCCATTCTCCCTCCTTTTTTCGAGGCCTCTAAACCTTTCATAATCCCCATAAACGGTCATCTCCATCTTGCACCCCTACATAAATAAAATACAAGGATCAAGTTAAATGATGATGAAAAACTTGAGAGATGATGACAAACTTGAGAGATGATGAAAAAACACTTACATCTTCATCTACAAGGACATAGGCATAGTAAACACTGTTGGTAGCCGAGGAATAGAGAGGGTGGACCCTGTGTATTTTAACTCTGAAACGCCAAGACTTGACGTCGGGGTCTAGAGATGCCTCGGAAATCTGGGAAAGCTTATTGTAGTAGTCTGTCATCTTGTTTGTAGAGATGAGAGAATTTCAGATATGAGATGAGAGAATTTCGGATATGAGATGAAATGAGAGAATTTGCAGAGTTGGAGTTTAAATGCAATGGTGATGATTCTAGACGGTGTAGTGTTGTGACGTTTCACGTTTGGTTTCAATGCAAGTGTAGAGTCGCGAGTGTAATGATTATTATTAGAGACTTTTTCAATCGATTAATTACTCTCATCTGTCCGTCAATACCAATACCATTAATTACTGGATTTTTCTCAACCATTTTTTATGATCTCTTTTATTGCTTGCTCAGTAAATAATCCATAATCCTACCAAATAATATTAAATTTATTTTCAAAATATAAAACAATATACCTAATTTTTTAATTTTTACATAGTTCCATATATTTACACTATAAATTCAATTTAATTTTACTTAGTTTCATAAATTTAGACAATTAATATCAGTTAGTTTCACTTAAACTGTCAGAAGCGTGCTTGAGAAGTCGTGTAGCGTTGCAAATATCAAGGGTCACGACGCTATGGTCATAAATCAGGTCATAAATCAGGTCATAAATCATGAAATGGCAGATTTTTCTCAAACTAAATATTTCAATTATTATTCACATATACTGTTTGTTATATCATTAAATTATCCACTCCGTATAATTAATTTTTCGATTCTGCTTCTATTTAGAGTTTTGCAAAATATAAAACAATAGAATATCTAAATTTGTTAATTCTCACATAGTTCTATATAACTAGACTAAATGTTTCTTAGTTTCACAAATTTAGACAATCAAAACCACTTAGTTTCACTAAATTTTTCCTTGACATACGACTGTTGCAGTCCGAAGTCGTGTAGTGCTGCTTTGAAACGACACTTTTTTCTCACCTAATGTTTTTACATAGTTTCATTTATTCAAACACACCTATTTTTATTCAAACACACATGTTCTTATTCCCTGTACTTGCACTGAGAAGTCGTGTCTTAAGCCGTCTATCAAATCACACCCTTAAGTGGGATAGTAAATGCAATCTTTTCTCTATTATAAATAACACGTAAATCTTTCCATTTATTACTCGATTAAACGAATATCTCTCAAGTTTTTCATCATCCTTGTACTTTATGTCGAACTTCAACTTGGAATCTGTCCCTCCTTCCATCCTCCATGAGATTCTATCAAAGGTAGCAACAAACCACATCCGGGACTTCGGTAGTGCTAGAATTGCTTTCTCCGGGTTTAATCAAATAGCCAGAGACGACTACTTCTACCAATCTGCTAATCTCATTGGCTTTAATGATTGGATTGATGAGGTTAATGCTGTAAGAACATTCCGACTTAGGTGCTACCAAGCCGGTAATCCAGAGGCCATCTACCTACGAGGTATGTATGAGTTCTTTCAACTTCATTTACTTGATGAAGGAAGAGAGAAAATCCATCTTGCTGCTGAGAGAGGATTGGAGTTGGCCAAGTTTGTAGATGGAATGCTGAACTTAGCGTTTAGTGTAGATGATGGAGGGTTGTTTCACAACTATCCTAACTTTAGTCGTGAGTTTGTTCATCGGATGAATTGCATGATCCGGACGGCTCTAACCTCAGGCCTTTGGGGTTACGCAAAACCTCAAGAGTTTATGTCACTACTTGAAAGAATAAAGAATCCCATCTTCTCAAATGATTGCTGGTGCTGCGCAACAGAAGAACCGGTGTTTGTAGTCTCCTTTAATGGATCAATAACACAGTGGAAGTGCGATCGTTGTTTCTGGCAATGTGAAGTTTGGGACTTCTGCAATGAAATTCACTTGACAGCTGCCAAATGGTCAATTGAAGATTAGTTGTTGTGTTTATTTCTCGAGTTTATGCCATGTAGTTTTATCTACTTTCACTATGTTTGACTTAATGTAATGTCTCTAGTTTCAATCCTCTAGTTTCTCTCTATAAACTAATCTTTGTATATTTTTACTTCAATATATCATTAACAAATTTCTACTTTTATTTTAACAAATAAACTTCACTGGCCATTTGGAGATTAGTTTTATCAACTTTAACAACAGTTCTACTTTTTACAACATTTCTACTTTTATTAAATATGTACAACATTTCTAAGTTTGGCCAAAATCTATTTATATCATATAAACTATTTTTAAAATTCAAAATTCAATAAATATATCAATAACAACAACTCTGTCCAAAAAAATAACATAATTAAACATTTGGAAATCTAAAAGTGCGATTTAGTTAAATTTAGTTCAACTTAGTATTAGATACAGAATATTGTTGATGATTTATTACGATGCACAGTTTCACCAATATTTACAATCACACCAATTCTTACAAAGATTTCGAAAGTTATTGAGAAAGATATCCGAATTTCATAGATCGGGTCTGGATGGTCCGCGAAATGGTCCTGTTTGGGTTGTAATTATGCAAGTTTCTGTTGGCCATGTGGTCGTTTAATAAATTTTCGTATTTAAATAAAGATAAAGTGAAACGCGGCGTTTTATCGATATTAGAAATTTGTGTTTCCAACAGCTCGAACTCGGGAACTCGGGTATTATAAATACACATTACCAATTACCAAAATAATAATAGCAAAATTATGGATGAGCAAAATGGGCTCAGGCTCTGATTAAAGATGAATGAATGAAACGACAGCGCTTTGATATTAAAAATATGTGCTTTCATCGGTTCGAACTCGTGAACTCTAGCATGACGGTAGGGGTTTTTGCCACCGAAATAGTGGACTTGGCAATATATTTACCAACACAATTTCTTTTATTCTCTTTAAATCCGAGTTAAAGACAAATAAATGAAACGCGGCGTTTTGTATATCTTGGATATTAAAAATTTGTGATTCCAACGGCTCGAACTCGGGGTCTCGAATATAGAGATAGGGGTTTTTGCCACTGAGCTAGAGGACTTTGCAATGGATATACGAACACAGTTCTTTATCTTCTCTTCATATCGGAGTTAAAGACAAATAAATGAAACGCGGCGTTTTATCGATATTAGAAATTTGTGTTTCCAACAGCTCGAACTCGGGAACTCGGGTATTATAAATACACATTACCAATTACCAAAATAATAATAGCAAAATTATGGATGAGCAAAATGGGCTCAGGCTCTGATTAAAGATGAATGAATGAAACGACAGCGTTTTGATATTAAAAATATGTGCTTTCATCGCTTCGAACTCGTGAACTCTAGCATGACGGTAGGGGTTTTTGCCACAGAAATAGTGAACTTGGCAATATATTTACCAACACAATTTCTTTTATTCTCTTTAAATCCGAGTTAAAGACAAATAAATGAAACGCGGCGTTTTGTATATCTTGGATATTAAAAATTTGTGATTCCAACGACTCGAACTCGGGGTCTCGGATATAGAGAGAGGGGTTTTTGCCACTGAGCTAGTGGACTTTGCAATGGATATACGAACACAGTTCTTTATCTTCTCTTCATATCGGAGTTAAAGACAAATAAATGAAACGCGGCGTTTTATCGATATTGAAATTTGTGTTTCCAACAGCTCGAACTCGGGACAAATAAATGAAACGCGGCGTTTTATATATCTTGGGCAAACCGGTTGCGGTTCCCTTGCCTCTTGCCTACGTCTGCCTTGCGAATCATATTATTGCCTTGCCTTACTCTTTAAGAGTGTGTTTGGAGCCCATCCTCTTTGATTAAGGTGCATAACCCTAAACCAGTCTTCCATCATAGAATCAAGTTCTTGCAATGGTGCTTTTGTCAGTGAGAAATGATGCAAAAATACCTAGAATTTCTTAAGTGTACCTAGTTTTACCGAGAAATCCTTCTTTTCTTCCCAAAGGTGGGTTTCTTTAACCGGTCAATTCTTTTATTTACTCAGAAATACCAAAGTCAGCAATAACATAGTAAGTGTTAATATCCCAAATTTCTAACTAGCTCTTTTTTATGATTAAAGCATAAACTATAGAGTTTCTTATAAATAAATATAGTTTTTGGCTTGAATACCATCTATACATTTGTATGAATAGGTACCTATAAATAGAGCTACCTTATAAATACTATAGTTTTTTCTAGGAAGGTAGTCTGAAGACATTGTAATGGGACCAAACAGGTACCTTCAGTTTCTTAAGCTTACCTAGGTCATACGGAGCGCAAGGCAGCGGCAGGGAAGAGGCAGGGCGGTCGTCAGCTTAAAACTGTCAGAGGATTGCGCTTGACTTGCTACCGGCATGCCGTAAGCTTGCGAGTAAGATATCCCCTTGCCGGTGTCATTTTCCGTTTTTTTTTCCGGCCTGCAAGCTAGAAAAAGGTGAGAAAGGACCATTTTATTGGTAAGAAAATTTTTAAAATGTCTCAAGGGTAGTTTTATTATTTATCAGGCTTGGGCGAACCGGTTGCGGTTCCCTTGCCTCTTGCCTACGTCTGCCTTGCGAATCATATTATTGCCTTGCCTTACTCTTTAAGAGTGTGTTTGGAGCCTTTCCTCTTTGATTAAGGTGCATAACCCTAAACCAGTCTTCCATCATAGAATCAAGTTCTTGCAATGGTGCTTTTGTCAGTGAGAAATGATGCAAAAATAACTAGAATTTCTTAAGTGTACCTAGTTTTACCGAGAAATCCTTCTTTTCTTCCCAAAGGTGGGTTTCTTTAACCGGTCAATTCTTTTATTTACTCAGAAATACCAAAGTCAGCAATAACATAGTAAGTGTTAATATCTCAAATTTCTAACTAGCTCTTTTTTCTGATTAAAGCATAAACTATAGAGTTTCTTATAAATAAATATAGTTTTTGGCTTGAATACCATCTATACATTTGTATGAATAGGTACCTATAAATAGAGCTACCTTATAAATACTATAGTTTTTCTAGGAAGGTAGTCTGAAGACATTGTAATGGGACCAAAGAGGTACCTTCAGTTTCTTAAGCTTACCTAGGTCATACGGAGCGCAAGGCAGCGGCAGGGAAGAGGCAGGGCGGTCGTCAGCTTAAAACTGTCAGAGGATTGCGCTTGACTTGCTACCGGCATGCCGTAAGCTTGCGAGTAAGATATCCCCTTGCCGGTGTCATTTTCCGTTTTTTTTTTCCGGTCTGCAAGCTAGAAAAAGGTGAGAAAAGACCATTTTATTGGTAAGAAAATTTTTAAAATGTCTCAAGGGTAGTTTTATTATTTATCAGGCTTGGGCAAACCGGTTGCGGTTCCCTTGCCTCTTGCCTACGTCTGCCTTGCGAATCATATTATTGCCTTGCCTTACTCTTTAAGAGTGTGTTTGGAGCCCATCCTCTTTGATTAAGGTGCATAACCCTAAACCAGTCTTCCATCATAGAATCAAGTTCTTGCAATGGTGCTTTTGACAGTGAGAAATGATGCAAAAATACCTAGAATTTCTTAAGTGTACCTAGTTTTACCGAGAAATCCTTCTTTTCTTCCCAAAGGTGGGTTTCTTTAACCGGTCAATTCTTTTATTTACTCAGAAATACCAAAGTCAGCAATAACATAGTAAGTGTTAATATCCCAAATTTCTAACTAGCTCTTTTTCTGATTAAAGCATAAACTATAGAGTTTCTTATAAATAAATATAGTTTTTGGCTTGAATACCGTCTATACATTTGTATGAATAGGTACCTATAAATAGAGCTACCTTATAAATACTATAGTTTTTCTAGGAAGGTAGTCTGAAGACATTGTAATGGGACCACATAGGTACCTTCAGTTTCTTAAGCTTACCTAGGTCATACGGAGCGCAAGGCAGCGGCAGGGAAGAGGCAGGGCGGTCGTCAGCTTAAAACTGTCATAGGATTGCGCTTGACTTGCTACCGGCATGCCGTACGCTTGCGAGTAAGATATCCCCTTGCCGGTGTCATTTTCCGTTTTTTTTTTCCGGCCTGCAAGCTAGAAAAAGGTGAGAAAGGACCATTTTATTGGTAAGAAAATTTTTAAAATGTCTCAAGGGTAGTTTTATTATTTATCAGGCTTGGGCGAACCGGTTGCGGTTCCCTTGCCTCTTGCCTACGTCTGCCTTGCGAATCATATTATTGCCTTGCCTTACTCTTTAAGAGTGTGTTTGGAGCCCATCCTCTTTGATTAAGGTGCATAATCCTAAACCAGTCTTCCATCATAGAATCAAGTTCTTGCAATGGTGCTTTTGTCAGTGAGAAATGATTAAAAAATACCTAGAATTTCTTAAGTGTACCTAGTTTTACCGAGAAATCCTTCTTTTCTTCCCAAAGGTGGGTTTCTTTAACCGGTCAATTCTTTTATTTATTCAGAAATACCAAAGTCAGCAATAACATAGTAAGTGTTAATATCCCAAATTTCTAACTAGCTTTTTTTTTCGGATTAAAGCATAAACTATAAAGTTTCTTATAAATAAATATAGTTTTTGGCTTGAATACCATCTATACATTTGTATGAATAGGTACCTATAAATAGAGCTACCTTATAAATACTATAGTTTTTCTAGGAAGGTAGTCTGAAGACATTGTAATGGGACCAAACAGGTACCTTCAGTTTCTTAAGCTTACCTAGGTCATACGGAGCGCAAGGCAGCGGCAGGGAAGAGGCAGGGCGGTCGTCAGCTTAAAACTGTCATAGGATTGCGCTTGACTTGCTACTGGCATGCCGTAAGCTTGCGAGTAAGATATCCCCTTGCCGGTGTCATTTTCCGTTTTTTTTCCGGCCTGCAAGCTAGAAAAAGGTGAGAAAGGACCATTTTATTGGTAAGAAAATTTTTAAAATGTCTCAAGGGTAATTTTATTATTTATCAGGCTTGGGCGAACCGGTTGCGGTTCCCTTGCCTCTTGCCTACGTCTGCCTTGCGAATCATATTATTGCCTTGCCTTACTCTTTAAGAGTGTGTTTGGAGCTCATCCTCTTTGATTAAGGTGCATAACCCTAAACCAGTCTTCCATCATAGAATCAAGTTCTTGCAATGGTGCTTTTGTCAGTGAGAAATGATGCAAAAATACCTAGAATTTCTTAAGTGTACCTAGTTTTACCGAGAAATCCTTCTTTTCTTCCCAAAGGTGGGTTTCTTTAACCGGTCAATTTTTTTATTTACTCAGAAATACCAAAGTCAGCAATAACATATAAGTGTTAATATCCCAAATTTCTAACTAGCTCTTTTTTCTGATTAAAGCATAAACTATAGAGTTTCTAATAAATAAATATAGTTTTTGGCTTGAATACCATCTATACATTTGTATGAATCGGTACCTATAAATAGAGCTACCTTATAAATACCATAGTTTTTCTAGGAAGGTAGTCTGAAGACATTGTAATGGGACCACATAGGTACCTTCAGTTTCTTAAGCTTACCTAGGTCATACGGAGCGCAAGGCAGCGGCAGGGAAGAGGCAGGGCGGTCGTCAGCTTAAAACTGTCATAGGATTGCGCTTGACTTGCTACCGGCATGCCGTAAGCTTGCGAGTAAGATATCCCTTTGCCGGTGTCATTTTCCGTTTTTTTTCCGGCCTGCAAGCTAGAAAAAGGTGAGAAAGGATCATTTTATTGGTAAGAAAATTTTTAAAATGTCTCAAGGGTAGTTTTATTATTTATCAGGCTTGGGCGAACCGGTTGCGGTTCCCTTGCCTCTTGCCTACGTCTGCCTTGCGAATCATATTATTGCCTTGCCTTACTCTTTAAGAGTGTGTTTGGAGCCCTTCCTCTTTGATTAAGGTGCATAACCCTAAACCAGTCTTCCATCATAGAATCAAGTTCTTGCAATGGTGCTTTTGTCAGTGAGAAATGATGCAAAAATACCTAGAATTTCTTAAGTGTACCTAGTTTTACCGAGAAATCCTTCTTTTCTTCCCAAAGGTGGGTTTCTTTAACCGGTCAATTCTTTTATTTACTCAGAAATACCAAAGTCAGCAATAACATATAAGTGTTAATATCCCAAATTTCTAACTAGCTCTTTTTTCTGATTAAAGCATAAACTATAAAGTTTCTTATAAATAAATATAGTTTTTGGCTTGAATACCATCTATACATTTGTATGAATAGGTACCTATAAATAGAGCTACCTTATAAATACTATAGTTTTTTTTAGGAAGGTAGTCTGAAGACATTGTAATGGGACCAAACAGGTACCTTCAGTTTCTTAAGCTTACCTAGGTCATACGGAGCGCAAGGCAGCGGCAGGGAAGAGGCAGGGCGGTCGTCAGCTTAAAACTGTCAGAGGATTGCGCTTGACTTGCTACCGGCATGCCGTAAGCTTGCGAGTAAGATATCCCCTTGCCGGTGTCATTTTCCGTTTTTTTTTCCGGTCTGCAAGCTAGAAAAAGGTGAGAAAGGACCATTTTATTGGTAAGAAAATTTTTAAAATGTCTCAAGGGTAGTTTTATTATTTATCAGGCTTGGGCAAACCGGTTGCGGTTCCCTTGCCTCTTGCCTACGTCTGCCTTGCGAATCATATTATTGCCTTGCCTTACTCTTTAAGAGTGTGTTTGGAGCCCATCCTCTTTGATTAAGGTGCATAACCCTAAACCAGTCTTCCATCATAGAATCAAGTTCTTGCAATGGTGCTTTTGACAGTGAGAAATGATGCAAAAATACCTAGAGTTTCTTAAGTGTACCTAGTTTTACCGAGAAATCCTTCTTTTCTTACCAAAGGTGGGTTTCTTTAACCGGTCAATTCTTATTTACTCAGAAATACCAAAGTCAGCAATAACATAGTAAGTGTTAATATCTCAAATTTCTAACTAGCTCTTTTTTCTGATTAAAGCATAAACTATAGAGTTTCTTATAAATAAATATAGTTTTTGGCTTGAATACCATCTATACATTTGTATGAATAGGTACCTATAAATAGAGCTACCTTATAAATACTATAGTTTTTCTAGGAAGGTAGTCTGAAGACATTGTAATGGGACCACATAGGTACCTTCAGTTCCTTAAGCTTACCTAGGTCATACGGAGCGCAAGGCAGCGGCAGGGAAGAGGCAGGGCGGTCGTCAGCTTAAAACTGTCATAGGATTGCGCTTGACTTGCTACCGGCATGCCGTAAGCTTGCGAGTAAGATATCCCCTTGCCGGTGTCATTTTCCGTTTTTTTTCCGGCCTGCAAGCTAGAAAAAGGTGAGAAAGGACCATTTTATTGGTAAGAAAATTTTTAAAATGTCTCAAGGGTAGTTTTATTATTTATCAGGCTTGCGCGAACCGGTTGCGGTTCCCTTGCCTCTTGCCTACGTCTGCCTTGCGAATCATATTATTGCCTTGCCTTACTCTTTAAGAGTGTGTTTGGAGCCCTTCCTCTTTGATTAAGGTGCATAACCCTAAACCAGTCTTCCATCATAGAATCAAGTTCTTGCAATGGTGCTTTTGTCAGTGAGAAATGATGCAAAAATACCTAGAATTTCTTAAGTGTACCTAGTTTTACCGAGAAATCCTTCTTTTCTTCCCAAAGGTGGGTTTCTTTAACCGGTCAATTCTTTTATTTACTCAGAAATACCAAAGTCAGCAATAACATATAAGTGTTAATATCCCAAATTTCTAACTAGCTCTTTTTTCTGATTAAAGCATAAACTATAAAGTTTCTTATAAATAAATATAGTTTTTGTCTTGAATACCATCTATACATTTGTATGAATAGGTACCTATAAATAGAGCTACCTTATAAATACTATAGTTTTTTTTAGGAAGGTAGTCTGAAGACATTGTAATGGGACCAAACAGGTACCTTCAGTTTCTTAAGCTTACCTAGGTCATACGGAGCGCAAGGCAGCGGCAGGGAAGAGGCAGGGCGGTCGTCAGCTTAAAACTGTCAGAGGATTGCGCTTGACTTGCTACCGGCATGCCGTAAGCTTGCGAGTAAGATATCCCCTTGCCGGTGTCATTTTCCGTTTTTTTTTTCCGGTCTGCAAGCTAGAAAAAGGTGAGAAAGGACCATTTTATTGGTAAGAAAATTTTTAAAATGTCTCAAGGGTAGTTTTATTATTTATCAGGCTTGGGCAAACCGGTTGCGGTTCCCTTGCCTCTTGCCTACGTCTGCTCTTGCGAATCATATTATTGCCTTGCCTTACTCTTTAAGAGTGTGTTTGGAGCCCATCCTCTTTGATTAAGGTGCATAACCCTAAACCAGTCTTCCATCATAGAATCAAGTTCTTGCAATGGTGCTTTTGACAGTGAGAAATGATGCAAAAATACCTAGAGTTTCTTAAGTGTACCTAGTTTTACCGAGAAATCCTTCTTTTCTTCCCAAAGGTGGGTTTCTTTAACCGGTCAATTCTTTTATTTACTCAGAAATACCAAAGTCAGCAATAACATAGTAAGTGTTAATATCCCAAATTTCTAACTAGCTCTTTTTCTGATTAAAGCATAAACTATAGAGTTTCTTATAAATAAATATAGTTTTTGGCTTGAATACTGTCTATACATTTGTATGAATAGGTACCTATAAATAGAGCTACCTTATAAATACTATAGTTTTTCTAGGAAGGTAGTCTGAAGACATTGTAATGGGACCACATAGGTACCTTCAGTTCCTTAAGCTTACCTAGGTCATACGGAGCGCAAGGCAGCGGCAGGGAAGAGGCAGGGCGGTCGTCAGCTTAAAACTGTCATAGGATTGCGCTTGACTTGCTACCGGCATGCCGTAAGCTTGCGAGTAAGATATCCCCTTGCCGGTGTCATTTTCCGTTTTTTTTCCGGCCTGCAAGCTAGAAAAAGGTGAGAAAGGACCATTTTATTGGTAAGAAAATTTTTAAAATGTCTCAAGGGTAGTTTTATTATTTATCAGGCTTGGGCGAACCGGTTGCGATTCCCTTGCCTCTTGCCTACGTCTGCCTTGCGAATCATATTATTGCCTTGCCTTACTCTTTAAGAGTGTGTTTGGAGCCCTTCCTCTTTGATTAAGGTGCATAACCCTAAACCAGTCTTCCATCATAGAATCAAGTTCTGGCAATGGTGCTTTTGTCAGTGAGAAATGATGCAAAAATACCTAGAATTTCTTAAGTGTACCTAGTTTTACCGAGAAATCCTTCTTTTCTTCCCAAAGGTGGGTTTCTTTAACCGGTCAATTCTTTTATTTACTCAGAAATACCAAAGTCAGCAATAACATATAAGTGTTAATATCCCAAATTTCTAACTAGCTCTTTTTTCTGATTAAAGCATAAACTATAGAGTTTCTTATAAATAAATATAGTTTTTGGCTTGAATACCATCTATACATTTGTATGAATAGGTACCTATAAATAGAGCTACCTTATAAATACTATAGTTTTTTCTAGGAAGGTAGTCTGAAGACATTGTAATGGGACCAAACAGGTACCTTCAGTTTCTTAAGCTTACCTAGGTCATACGGAGCGCAAGGCAGCGGCAGGGAAGAGGCAGGGCGGTCGTCAGCTTAAAACTGTGATAGGATTGCGCTTGACTTGCTACCGGCATGCCGTAAGCTTGCGAGTAAGATATCCCCTTGCCGGTGTCATTTTCCGTTTTTTTTCCGGTCTGCAACCTAGAAAAAGGTGAGAAAGGACCATTTTATTGGTAAGAAAATTTTTAAAATGTCTCAAGGGTAGTTTTATTATTTATCAGGCTTGGGCAAACCGGTTGCGGTTCCCTTGCCTCTTGCCTACGTCTGCCTTGCGAATCATATTATTGCCTTGCCTTACTCTTTAAGAGTGTGTTTGGAGCCCATCCTCTTTGATTAAGGTGCATAACCCTGAACCAGTCTTCCATCATAGAATCAAGTTCTTGCAATGGTGCTTTTGACAGTGAGAAATGATGCAAAAATACCTAGAATTTCTTAAGTGTACCTAGTTTTACCGAGAAATTCTTCTTTTCTTCCCAAAGGTGGGTTTCTTTAACCGGTCAATTATTTTATTTACTCAGAAATACCAAAGTCAGCAATAACATAGTAAGTGTTAATATCCCAAATTTCTAACTAGCTCTTTTTTTCTGATTAAAGCATTAACTATAGAGTTTCTTATAAATAAATATAGTTTTTGGCTTGAATACCGTCTATACATTTGTATGAATAGGCACCTATAAATAGAGCTACCTTATAAATACTATAGTTTTTCTAGGAAGGTAGTCTGAAGACATTGTAATGGGACCACATAGGTACCTTCAGTTTCATAAGCTTACCTAGGTCATACGGAGCGCAAGGCAGCGGCAGGGAAGAGGCAGGGCTCAGCTTAAAACTGTCATAGGATTGCGCTTGACTTGCTACCGGCATGCCGTAAGCTTGCGAGTAAGATATCCCCTTGCCGGTGTCATTTTTCCTTTTTTTTCCGGCCTGCAAGCTAGAAAAAGGTGAGAAAGGACCATTTTATTGGTAAGAAAATTTTTAAAATGTCTCAAGGGTAGTTTTATTATTTATCAGGCTTGAGCGAACCGGTTGCGGTTCCCTTGCCTCTTGCCTACGTCTGCCTTGCGAATCATATTATTGCCTTGCCTTACTCTTTAAGAGTGTGTTTGGAGCCCATCCTCTTTGATTAAGGTGCATAACCCTAAACCAGTCTTCCATCATAGAATCAAGTTCTTGCAATGGAGCTTTTGTTAGTGAAAAATGATTAAAAAATACCTAGAATTTCTTAAGTGTACCTAGTTTTACCGAGAAATCCTTCTTTTCTTCCCAAAGGTGGGTTTCTTTAACCGGTCAATTCTTTTAATTACTCAGAAATACCAAAGTCAGCAATAACATAGTAAGTGTTAATATCCCAAATTTCTAACTAGCTCTTTTTTCTGATTAAAGCATAAACTATAGAGTTTCTTATAAATAAATATAGTTTTTGGCTTGAATACCATCTATACATTTGTATGAATAGGTACCTATAAATAGAGCTACCTTATAAATACTATAGTTTTTCTAGGAAGGTAGTCTGAAGACATTGTAATGGGACCAAACAGGTACCTTCAGTTTCTTAAGCTTACCTAGGTCATACGGAGCGCAAGGCAGCGGCAGGGAAGAGGCAGGGCGGTCGTCAGCTTAAAACTGTCATAGGATTGCGCTTGACTTGCTACCGGCATGCCGTAAGCTTGCGAGTAAGATATCCTCTTGCCGGTGTCATTTTCCGTTTTTTTTCCGGCCTGAATGCTAGAAAAAGGTGAGAAAGGACCATTTTATTGGTAAGAAAATTTTTAAAATGTCTCAAGGGTAGTTTCATTATTTATCAGGCTTGGGCGAACCGGTTGCGGTTCCCTTGCCTCTTGCCTACGTCTGCCTTGCGAATCATATTATTGCCTTGCCTTACTCTTTAAGAGTGTGTTTGGAGCCCTTCCTCTTTGATTAAGGTGCATAACCCTAAACCAGTCTTCCATCATAGAATCAAGTTCTTGCAATGGTGCTTTTGTCAGTGAGAAATGATGCAAAAATACCTAGAATTTCTTAAGTGTACCTAGTTTTACCGAGAAATCCTTCTTTTCTTCCCAAAGGTGGGTTTCTTTAACCGGTCAATTCTTTTATTTACTCAGAAATACCAAAGTCAGCAATAACATATAAGTGTTAATATCCCAAATTTCTAACTAGCTCTTTTTTCTGATTAAAGCATAAACATAGAGTTTCTTATAAATAAATATAGTTTTTGGCTTGAATACCATCTATACATTTGTATGAATAGGTACCTATAAATAGAGCTACCTTATAAATACTATAGTTTTTTCTAGGAAGGTAGTCTGAAGACATTGTAATGGGACCAAACAGGTACCTTCAGTTTCTTAAGCTTACCTAGGTCATACGGAGCGCAAGGCAGCGGCAGGGAAGAGGCAGGGCGGTCGTCAGCTTAAAACTGTCATAGGATTGCGCTTGACTTGCTACCGGCATGCCGTAAGCTTGCGAGTAAGATATCCCCTTGCCGGTGTCATTTTCCGTTTTTTTTCCGGCCTGCAAGCTAGAAAAAGGTGAGAAAGGACCATTTTATTGGTAAGAAAATTTTTAAAATGTCTCAAGGGTAGTTTTATTATTTATCAGGCTTGGGAGAACCGGTTGCGGTTCCCTTGCCTCTTGCCTACGTCTGCCTTGCGAATCATATTATTGCCTTGCCTTACTCTTTAAGAGTGTGTTTGGAGCCCTTCCTCTTTGATTAAGGTGCATAACCCTAAACCAGTCTTCCATCATAGAATCAAGTTCTTGCAATGGTGCTTTTGTCAGTGAGAAATGATGCAAAAATACCTAGAATTTCTTAAGTGTACCTAGTTTTACCGAGAAATCCTTCTTTTCTTCCCAAAGGTGGGTTTCTTTAACCGGTCAATTCTTTTATTTACTCAGAAATACCAAAGTCAGCAATAACATATAAGTGTTAATATCCCAAATTTCTAACTAGCTCTTTTTTCTGATTAAAGCATAAACATAGAGTTTCTTATAAATAAATATAGTTTTTGGCTTGAATACCATCTATACATTTGTATGAATAGGTACCTATAAATAGAGCTACCTTATAAATACTATAGTTTTTTCTAGGAAGGTAGTCTGAAGACATTGTAATGGGACCAAACAGGTACCTTCAGTTTCTTAAGCTTACCTAGGTCATACGGAGCGCAAGGCAGCGGCAGGGAAGAGGCAGGGCGGTCGTCAGCTTAAAACTGTCATAGGATTGCGCTTGACTTGCTACCGGCATGCCGTAAGCTTGCGAGTAAGATATCCCCTTGCCGGTGTCATTTTCCGTTTTTTTTTCCGGCCTGCAAGCTAGAAAAAGGTGAGAAAGGACCATTTTATTGGTAAGAAAATTTTTAAAATGTCTCAAGGGTAGTTTTATTATTTATCAGGCTTGGGAGAACCGGTTGCGGTTCCCTTGCCTCTTGCCTACGTCTGCCTTGCGAATCATATTATTGCCTTGCCTTACTCTTTAAGAGTGTGTTTGGAGCCCTTCCTCTTTGATTAAGGTGCATAACCCTAAACCAGTCTTCCATCATAGAATCAAGTTCTTGCAATGGTGCTTTTGTCAGTGAGAAATGATGCAAAAATACCTAGAATTTCTTAAGTGTACCTAGTTTTACCGAGAAATCCTTCTTTTCTTCCCAAAGGTGGGTTTCTTTAACCGGTCAATTCTTTTATTTACTCAGAAATACCAAAGTCAGCAATAACATAGTAAGTGTTAATATCCCAAATTTCTAACTAGCTCTTTTTTCTGATTAAAGCATAAACTATAGAGTTTCTTATAAATAAATATAGATTTTGTCTTGAATACCGTCTATACATTTGTATGAATAGGTACCTATAAATAGAGCTACCTTATAAATACTATAGTTTTTCTAGGAAGGTAGTCTGAAGACATTGTAATGGTACCAAACAGGTACCTTCAGTTTCTTAAGCTTACCAAGGTCATACGGAGCGCAAGGCAGCGGCAGGGAAGAGGCAGGGCGGTCGTCAGCTTAAAACTGTCATAGGATTGCGCTTGACTTGCTACCGGCATGCCGTAAGCTTGCGAGTAAGATATCCCCTTGCCGGTGTCATTTTCCGTTTTTTTCCGGCCTGCAAGCTAGAAAAAGGTGAGAAAGGACCATTTTATTGGTAAGAAAATTTTTAAAATGTCTCAAGGGTAGTTTCATTATTTATCAGGCTTGGGCGAACCGGTTGCGGTTCCCTTGCCTCTTGCCTACGTCTGCCTTGCGAATCATATTATTGCCTTGCCTTACTCTTTAAGAGTGTGTTTGGAGCCCTTCCTCTTTGATTAAGGTGCATAACCCTAAACCAGTCTTCCATCATAGAATCAAGTTCTTGCAATGGTGCTTTTGTCAGTGAGAAATGATGCAAAAATACCTAGAATTTCTTAAGTGTACCTAGTTTTACCGAGAAATCCTTCTTTTCTTCCCAAAGGTGGGTTTCTTTAACCGGTCAATTCTTTTATTTACTCAGAAATACCAAAGTCAGCAATAACATATAAGTGTTAATATCCCAAATTTCTAACTAGCTCTTTTTTCTGATTAAAGCATAAACTATAGAGTTTCTTATAAATAAATATAGTTTTTGGCTTGAATACCATCTATACATTTGTATGAATAGGTACCTATAAATAGAGCTACCTTATAAATACTATAGTTTTTTCTAGGAAGGTAGTCTGAAGACATTGTAATGGGACCAAACAGGTACCTTCAGTTTCTTAAGCTTACCTAGGTCATACGGAGCGCAAGGCAGCGGCAGGGAAGAGGCAGGGCGGTCGTCAGCTTAAAACTGTCATAGGATTGCGCTTGACTTGCTACCGGCATGCCGTAAGCTTGCGAGTAAGATATCCCCTTGCCGGTGTCATTTTCCGTTTTTTTTCCGGCCTGCAAGCTAGAAAAAGGTGAGAAAGGACCATTTTATTGGTAAGAAAATTTTTAAAATGTCTCAAGGGTAGTTTTATTATTTATCAGGCTTGGGAGAACCGGTTGCGGTTCCCTTGCCTCTTGCCTACGTCTGCCTTGCGAATCATATTATTGCCTTGCCTTACTCTTTAAGAGTGTGTTTGGAGCCCTTCCTCTTTGATTAAGGTGCATAACCCTAAACCAGTCTTCCATCATAGAATCAAGTTCTTGCAATGGTGCTTTTGTCAGTGAGAAATGATGCAAAAATACCTAGAATTTCTTAAGTGTACCTAGTTTTACCGAGAAATCCTTCTTTTCTTCCCAAAGGTGGGTTTCTTTAACCGGTCAATTCTTTTATTTACTCAGAAATACCAAAGTCAGCAATAACATAGTAAGTGTTAATATCCCAAATTTCTAACTAGCTCTTTTTTCTGATTAAAGCATAAACTATAGAGTTTCTTATAAATAAATATAGATTTTGGCTTGAATACCGTCTATACATTTGTATGAATAGGTACCTATAAATAGAGCTACCTTATAAATACTATAGTTTTTCTAGGAAGGTAGTCTGAAGACATTGTAATGGTACCAAACAGGTACCTTCAGTTTCTTAAGCTTACCTAGGTCATACGGAGCGCAAGGCAGCGGCAGGGAAGAGGCAGGGCGGTCGTCAGCTTAAAACTGTCAGAGGATTGCACTTGACTTGCTACCGGCATGCCGTAAGCTTGCGAGTAAGATATCCCCTTGCCGGTGTCATTTTCCGTTTTTTTCCGGCCTGCAAGCTAGAAAAAGGTGAGAAAGGACCATTTTATTGGTAAGAAAATTTTTAAAATGTCTCAAGGGTAGTTTTATTATTTATCAGGCTTGGGCAAACCGGTTGCGGTTCCCTTGCCTCTTGCCTACGTCTGCCTTGCGAATCATATTATTGCCTTGCCTTACTCTTTAAGAGTGTGTTTGGAGCCCATCCTCTTTGATTAAGGTGCATAACCCTAAACCAGTCTTCCATCATAGAATCAAGTTCTTGCAATGGTGCTTTTGACAGTGAGAAATGATGCAAAAATACCTAGAATTTCTTAAGTGTACCTAGTCTTACCGAGAAATCCTTCTTTTCTTCCCAAAGGTGGGTTTCTTTAACCGGTCAATTCTTTTATTTACTCAGAAATACCAAATTCAGCAATAACATAGTAAGTGTTAATATCCCAAATTTCTAACTAGCTCTTTTTTCTGATTAAAGCATAAACTATAGAGTTTCTTATAAATAAATATAGTTTTTGGCTTGAATACCGTCTATACATTTGTATGAATAGGTACCTATAAATAGAGCTACCTTATAAATACTATAGTTTTTCTAGGAAGGTAGTCTGAAGACATTGTAATAGGACCACATAGGTACCTTCAACTTCTTAAGCTTACCTAGGTCATACGGAGCGCAAGGCAGCGGCAGGGAAGAGGCAGGGAGGTCGTCAGCTTAAAACTGTCATAGGATTGCGCTTGACTTGCTACCGGCATGCCGTAAGCTTGCGAGTAAGATATCCCCTTGCCGGTGTCATTTTCCGTTTTTTTTTCCGGCCTGCAAGCTAGAAAAAGGTGAGAAAGGACCATTTTATTGGTAAGAAAATTTTTAAAATGTCTCAAGGGTAGTTTTATTATTTATCAGGCTTGGGCAAACCGGTTGCGGTTCCCTTGCCTCTTGCCTACGTCTGCCTTGCGAATCATATTATTGCCTTGCCTTACTCTTTAAGAGTGTGTTTGGAGCCCATCCTCTTTGATTAAGGTGCATAACCCTAAACCAGTCTTCCATCATAGAATCAAGTTCTTGCAATGGTGCTTTTGACAGTGAGAAATGATGCAAAAATACCTAGAGTTTCTTAAGTGTACCTAGTTTTACCGAGAAATCCTTCTTTTCTTCCCAAAGGTGGGTTTCTTTAACCGGTCAATTCTTTTATTTACTCAGAAATACCAAAGTCAGCAATAACATAGTAAGTGTTAATATCTCAAATTTCTAACTAGCTCTTTTTCTGATTAAAGCATAAACTATAGAGTTTCTTATAAATAAATATAGTTTTTGGCTTGAATACCGTCTATACATTTGTATGAATAGGTACCTATAAATAGAGCTACCTTATAAATACTATAGTTTTTCTAGGAAGGTAGTCTGAAGACATTGTAATGGGACCACATAGGTACCTTCAGTTCCTTAAGCTTACCTAGGTCATACGGAGCGCAAGGCAGCGGCAGGGAAGAGGCAGGGCGGTCGTCAGCTTAAAACTGTCATAGGATTGCGCTTGACTTGCTACCGGCATGCCGTAAGCTTGCGAGTAAGATATCCCCTTGCCGGTGTCATTTTCCGTTTTTTTTCCGGCCTGCAAGCTAGAAAAAGGTGAGAAAGGACCATTTTATTGGTAAGAAAATTTTTAAAATGTCTCAAGGGTAGTTTTATTATTTATCAGGCTTGGGCGAACCGGTTGCGATTCCCTTCCCTCTTGCCTACGTCTGCCTTGCGAATCATATTATTGCCTTGCCTTACTCTTTAAGAGTGTGTTTGGAGCCCATCCTCTTTGATTAAGGTGCATAACCCTAAACCAGTCTTCCATCATAGAATCAAGTTCTTGCAATGGTGCTTTTGACAGTGAGAAATGATGCAAAAATACCTAGAGTTTCTTAAGTGTACCTAGTTTTACCGAGAAATCCTTCTTTTCTTCCCAAAGGTGGGTTTCTTTAACCGGTCAATTCTTTTATTTACTCAGAAATACCAAAGTCAGCAATAACATAGTAAGTGTTAATATCCCAAATTTCTAACTAGCTCTTTTTCTGATTAAAGCATAAACTATAGAGTTTCTTATAAATAAATATAGTTTTTGGCTTGAATACCGTCTATACATTTGTATGAATAGGTACCTATAAATAGAGCTACCTTATAAATACTATAGTTTTTCTAGGAAGGTAGTCTGAAGACATTGTAATGGGACCACATAGGTACCTTCAGTTCCTTAAGCTTACCTAGGTCATACGGAGCGCAAGGCAGCGGCAGGGAAGAGGCAGGGCGGTCGTCAGCTTAAAACTGTCATAGGATTGCGCTTGACTTGCTACCGGCATGCCGTAAGCTTGCGAGTAAGATATCCCCTTGCCGGTGTCATTTTCCGTTTTTTTTTCCGGCCTGCAAGCTAGAAAAAGGTGAGAAAGGACCATTTTATTGGTAAGAAAATTTTTAAAATGTCTCAAGGGTAGTTTTATTATTTATCAGGCTTGGGCGAACCGGTTGCGATTCCCTTGCCTCTTGCCTACGTCTGCCTTGCGAATCATATTATTGCCTTGCCTTACTCTTTAAGAGTGTGTTTGGAGCCCTTCCTCTTTGATTAAGGTGCATAACCCTAAACCAGTCTTCCATCATAGAATCAAGTTCTTGCAATGGTGCTTTTGTCAGTGAGAAATGATGCAAAAATACCTAGAATTTCTTAAGTGTACCTAGTTTTACCGAGAAATCCTTCTTTTCTTCCCAAAGGTGGGTTTCTTTAACCGGTCAATTCTTTTATTTACTCAGAAATACCAAAGTCAGCAATAACATATAAGTGTTAATATCCCAAATTTCTAACTAGCTCTTTTTTCTGATTAAAGCATAAACTATAGAGTTTCTTATAAATAAATATAGTTTTTGGCTTGAATACCATCTATACATTTGTATGAATAGGTACCTATAAATAGAGCTACCTTATAAATACTATAGTTTTTCTAGGAAGGTAGTCTGAAGACATTGTAATGGGACCAAACATGTACCTTCAGTTTCTTAAGCTTACCTAGGTCATACGGAGCGCAAGGCAGCGGCAGGGAAGAGGCAGGGCGGTCGTCAGCTTAAAACTGTCATAGGATTGCGCTTGACTTGCTACCGGCATGCCGTAAGCTTGCGAGTAAGATATCCCCTTGCCGGTGTCATTTTCCGTTTTTTTTTCCGGCCTGCAAGCTAGAAAAAGGTGAGAAAGGACCATTTTATTGGTAAGAAAATTTTTAAAATGTCTCAAGGGTAGTTTTATTATTTATCAGGCTTGGGCGAACCGGTTGCGATTCCCTTGCCTCTTGCCTACGTCTGCCTTGCGAATCATATTATTGCCTTGCCTTACTCTTTAAGAGTGTGTTTGGAGCCCTTCCTCTTTGATTAAGGTGCATAACCCTAAACCAGTCTTCCATCATAGAATCAAGTTCTTGCAATGGTGCTTTTGTCAGTGAGAAATGATGCAAAAATACCTAGAATTTCTTAAGTGTACCTAGTTTTACCGAGAAATCCTTCTTTTCTTCCCAAAGGTGGGTTTCTTTAACCGGTCAATTCTTTTATTTACTCAGAAATACCAAAGTCAGCAATAACATAGTAAGTGTTAATATCCCAAATTTCTAACTAGCTCTTTTTTCTGATTAAAGCATAAACTATAGAGTTTCTTATAAATAAATATAGTTTTTGGCTTGAATACCATCTATACATTTGTATGAATAGGTACCTATAAATAGAGCTACCTTATAAATACTATAGTTTTTCTAGGAAGGTAGTCTGAAGACATTGTAATGGGACCAAACATGTACCTTCAGTTTCTTAAGCTTACCTAGGTCATACGGAGCGCAAGGCAGCGGCAGGGAAGAGGCAGGGCGGTCGTCAGCTTAAAACTGTCATAGGATTGCGCTTGACTTGCTACCGGCATGCCGTAAGCTTGCGAGTAAGATATCCCCTTGCCGGTGTCATTTTCCGTTTTTTTTCCGGCCTGCAAGCTAAAAAAAGGTGAGAAAGGACCATTTTATTGGTAAGAAAATTTTTAAAATGTCTCAAGGGTAGTTTTATTATTTATCAGGCTTGGGCGAACCGGTTGCGATTCCCTTGCCTCTTGCCTACGTCTGCCTTGCGAATCATATTATTGCCTTGCCTTACTCTTTAAGAGTGTGTTTGGAGCCCTTCCTCATTGATTATGGTGCATAACCCTAAACCAGTCTTCCATCATAGAATCAAGTTCTTGCAATGGTGCTTTTGTCAGTGAGAAATGATGCAAAAATACCTAGAATTTATTAAGTGTACCTAGTTTTACCGAGAAATCCTTCTTTTCTTCCCAAAGGTGGGTTTCTTTAACCGGTCAATTCTTTTATTTACTCAGAAATACCAAAGTCAGCAATAACATATAAGTGTTAATATCCCAAATTTCTAACTAGCTCTTTTTTCTGATTAAAGCATAAACTATAGAGTTTCTTATAAATAAATATAGTTTTTGGCTTGAATACCATCTATACATTTGTATGAATAGGTACCTATAAATAGAGCTACCTTATAAATACTATAGTTTTTCTAGGAAGGTAGTCTGAAGACATTGTAATGGGACCAAACATGTACCTTCAGTTTCTTAAGCTTACCTAGGTCATACGGAGCGCAAGGCAGCGGCAGGGAAGAGGCAGGGCGGTCGTCAGCTTAAAACTGTCATAGGATTGCGCTTGACTTGCTACCGGCATGCCGTAAGCTTGCGAGTAAGATATCCCCTTGCCGGTGTCATTTTCCGTTTTTTTTCCGGCCTGCAAGCTAGAAAAAGGTGAGAAAGGACCATTTTATTGGTAAGAAAATTTTTAAAATGTCTCAAGGGTAGTTTTATTATTTATCAGGCTTGGGCGAACCGGTTGCGATTCCCTTGCCTCTTGCCTACGTCTGCCTTGCGAATCATATTATTGCCTTGCCTTACTCTTTAAGAGTGTGTTTGGAGCCCTTCCTCTTTGATTAAGGTGCATAACCCTAAACCAGTCTTCCATCATAGAATCAAGTTCTTGCAATGGTGCTTTTGTCAGTGAGAAATGATGCAAAAATACCTAGAATTTCTTAAGTGTACCTAGTTTTACCGAGAAATCCTTCTTTTCTTCCCAAAGGTGGGTTTCTTTAACCGGTCAATTCTTTTATTTACTCAGAAATACCAAAGTCAGCAATAACATAGTAAGTGTTAATATCCCAAATTTCTAACTAGCTCTTTTTTCTGATTAAAGCATAAACTATAGAGTTTCTTATAAATAAATATAGTTTTTGGCTTGAATACCATCTATACATTTGTATGAATAGGTACCTATAAATAGAGCTACCTTATAAATACTATAGTTTTTCTAGGAAGGTAGTCTGAAGACATTGTAATGGGACCAAACATGTACCTTCAGTTTCTTAAGCTTACCTAGGTCATACGGAGCGCAAGGCAGCGGCAGGGAAGAGGCAGGGCGGCCGTCAGCTTAAAACTGTCATAGGATTGCGCTTGACTTGCTACCGGCATGCCGTAAGCTTGCGAGTAAGATATCCCCTTGCCGGTGTCATTTTCCGTTTTTTTTCCGGCCTGCAAGCTAGAAAAAGGTGAGAAAGGACCATTTTATTGGTAAGAAAATTTTTAAAATGTCTCAAGGGTAGTTTTATTATTTATCAGGCTTGGGCGAACCGGTTGCGATTCCCTTGCCTCTTGCCTACGTCTGCCTTGCGAATCATATTATTGCCTTGCCTTACTCTTTAAGAGTGTGTTTGGAGCCCTTCCTCTTTGATTAAGGTGCATAACCCTAAACCAGTCTTCCATCATAGAATCAAGTTCTTGCAATGGTGCTTTTGTCAGTGAGAAATGATGCAAAAATACCTAGAATTTCTTAAGTGTACCTAGTTTTACCGAGAAATCCTTCTTTTCTTCCCAAAGGTGGGTTTCTTTAACCGGTCAATTCTTTTATTTACTCAGAAATACCAAAGTCAGCAATAACATAGTAAGTGTTAATATCCCAAATTTCTAACTAGCTCTTTTTTCTGATTAAAGCATAAACTATAGAGTTTCTTATAAATAAATATAGTTTTTGGCTTGAATACCATCTATACATTTGTATGAATAGGTACCTATAAATAGAGCTACCTTATAAATACTATAGTTTTTCTAGGAAGGTAGTCTGAAGACATTGTAATGGGACCAAACATGTACCTTCAGTTTCTTAAGCTTACCTAGGTCATACGGAGCGCAAGGCAGCGGCAGGGAAGAGGCAAGGCGGTCGTCAGCTTAAAACTGTCATAGGATTGCGCTTGACTTGCTACCGGCATGCCGTAAGCTTGCGAGTAAGATATCCCCTTGCCGGTGTCATTTTCCGTTTTTTTTTCCGGCCTGCAAGCTAGAAAAAGGTGAGAAAGGACCATTTTATTGGTAAGAAAATTTTTAAAATGTCTCAAGGGTAGTTTTATTATTTATCAGGCTTGGGCGAACCGGTTGCGATTCCCTTGCCTCTTGCCTACGTCTGCCTTGCGAATCATATTATTGCCTTGCCTTACTCTTTAAGAGTGTGTTTGGAGCCCTTCCTCTTTGATTATGGTGCATAACCCTAAACCAGTCTTCCATCATAGAATCAAGTTCTTGCAATGGTGCTTTTGTCAGTGAGAAATGATGCAAAAATACCTAGAATTTCTTAAGTGTACCTAGTTTTACCGAGAAATCCTTCTTTTCTTCCCAAAGGTGGGTTTCTTTAACCGGTCAATTCTTTTATTTACTCAGAAATACCAAAGTCAGCAATAACATATAAGTGTTAATATCCCAAATTTCTAACTAGCTCTTTTTTCTGATTAAAGCATAAACTATAGAGTTTCTTATAAATAAATATAGTTTTTGGCTTGAATACCATCTATACATTTGTATGAATAGGTACCTATAAATAGAGCTACCTTATAAATACTATAGTTTTTCTAGGAAGGTAGTCTGAAGACATTGTAATGGGACCAAACATGTACCTTCAGTTTCTTAAGCTTACCTAGGTCATACGGAGCGCAAGGCAGCGGCAGGGAAGAGGCAGGGCGGTCGTCAGCTTAAAACTGTCATAGGATTGCGCTTGACTTGCTACCGGCATGCCGTAAGCTTGCGAGTAAGATATCCCCTTGCCGGTGTCATTTTCCGTTTTTTTTCCGGCCTGCAAGCTAGAAAAAGGTGAGAAAAGACCATTTTATTGGTAAGAAAATTTTTAAAATGTCTCAAGGGTAGTTTTATTATTTATCAGGCTTGGGCGAACCGGTTGTGATTCCCTTGCCTCTTGCCTACGTCTGCCTTGCGAATCATATTATTGCCTTGCCTTACTCTTTAAGAGTGTGTTTGGAGCCCTTCCTCTTTGATTAAGGTGCATAACCCTAAACCAGTCTTCCATCATAGAATCAAGTTCTTGCAATGGTGCTTTTGTCAGTGAGAAATGATGCAAAAATACCTAGAATTTCTTAAGTGTACCTAGTTTTACCGAGAAATCCTTCTTTTCTTCCCAAAGGTGGGTTTCTTTAACCGGTCAATTCTTTTATTTACTCAGAAATACCAAAGTCAGCAATAACATAGTAAGTGTTAATATCCCAAATTTCTAACTAGCTCTTTTTTCTGATTAAAGCATAAACTATAGAGTTTCTTATAAATAAATATAGTTTTTGGCTTGAATACCATCTATACATTTGTATGAATAGGTACCTATAAATAGAGCTACCTTATAAATACTATAGTTTTTCTAGGAAGGTAGTCTGAAGACATTGTAATGGGACCAAACATGTACCTTCAGTTTCTTAAGCTTACCTAGGTCATACGGAGCGCAAGGCAGCGGCAGGGAAGAGGCAGGGCGGTCGTCAGCTTAAAACTGTCATAGGATTGCGCTTGACTTGCTACCGGCATGCCGTAAGCTTGCGAGTAAGATATCCCCTTGCCGGTGTCATTTTCCGTTTTTTTTTCCGGCCTGCAAGCTAGAAAAAGGTGAGAAAGGACCATTTTATTGGTAAGAAAATTTTTAAAATGTCTCAAGGGTAGTTTTATTATTTATCAGGCTTGGGAGAACCGGTTGCGGTTCCCTTGCCTCTTGCCTACGTCTGCCTTGCGAATCATATTATTGCCTTGCCTTACTCTTTAAGAGTGTGTTTGGAGCCCTTCCTCTTTGATTAAGGTGCATAACCCTAAACCAGTCTTCCATCATAGAATCAAGTTCTTGCAATGGTGCTTTTGTCAGTGAGAAATGATGCAAAAATACCTAGAATTTCTTAAGTGTACCTAGTTTTACCGAGAAATCCTTCTTTTCTTCCCAAAGGTGGGTTTCTTTAACCGGTCAATTCTTTTATTTACTCAGAAATACCAAAGTCAGCAATAACATAGTAAGTGTTAATATCCCAAATTTCTAACTAGCTCTTTTTTCTGATTAAAGCATAAACTATAGAGTTTCTTATAAATAAATATAGTTTTTGGCTTGAATACCATCTATACATTTGTATGAATAGGTACCTATAAATAGAGCTACCTTATAAATACTATAGTTTTTCTAGGAAGGTAGTCTGAAGACATTGTAATGGGACCAAACATGTACCTTCAGTTTCTTAAGCTTACCTAGGTCATACGGAGCGCAAGGCAGCGGCAGGGAAGAGGCAGGGCGGTCGTCAGCTTAAAACTGTCATAGGATTGCGCTTGACTTGCTACCGGCATGCCGTAAGCTTGCGAGTAAGATATCCCCTTGCCGGTGTCATTTTCCGTTTTTTTTCCGGCCTGCAAGCTAGAAAAAGGTGAGAAAGGACCATTTTATTGGTAAGAAAATTTTTAAAATGTCTCAAGGGTAGTTTCATTATTTATCAGGCTTGGGCGAACCGGTTGCGGTTCCCTTGCCTCTTGCCTACGTCTGCCTTGCGAATCATATTATTGCCTTGCCTTACTCTTTAAGAGTGTGTTTGGAGCCCTTCCTCTTTGATTAAGGTGCATAACCCTAAACCAGTCTTCCATCATAGAATCAAGTTCTTGCAATGGTGCTTTTGTCAGTGAGAAATGATGCAAAAATACCTAGAATTTCTTAAGTGTACCTAGTTTTACCGAGAAATCCTTCTTTTCTTCCCAAAGGTGGGTTTCTTTAACCGGTCAATTCTTTTATTTACTCAGAAATACCAAAGTCAGCAATAACATAGTAAGTGTTAATATCCCAAATTTCTAACTAGCTCTTTTTTCTGATTAAAGCATAAACTATAGAGTTTCTTATAAATAAATATAGATTTTGGCTTGAATACCGTCTATACATTTGTATGAATAGGTACCTATAAATAGAGCTACCTTATAAATACTATAGTTTTTCTAGGAAGGTAGTCTGAAGACATTGTAATGGTACCAAACAGGTACCTTCAGTTTCTTAAGCTTACCTAGGTCATACGGAGCGCAAGGCAGCGGCAGGGAAGAGGCAGGGCGGTCGTCAGCTTAAAACTGTCAGAGGATTGCGCTTGACTTGCTACCGGCATGCCGTAAGCTTGCGAGTAAGATATCCCCTTGCCGGTGTCATTTTCCGTTTTTTTCCGGCCTGCAAGCTAGAAAAAGGTGAGAAAGGACCATTTTATTGGTAAGAAAATTTTTAAAATGTCTCAAGGGTAGTTTTATTATTTATCAGGCTTGGGCAAACCGGTTGCGGTTCCCTTGCCTCTTGCCTACGTCTGCCTTGCGAATCATATTATTGCCTTGCCTTACTCTTTAAGAGTGTGTTTGGAGCCCATCCTCTTTGATTAAGGTGCATAACCCTAAACCAGTCTTCCATCATAGAATCAAGTTCTTGCAATGGAGCTTTTGTCAGTGAGAAATGATTAAAAAATACCTAGAATTTCTTAAGTGTACCTAGTTTTACCGAGAAATCCTTCTTTTCTTCCCAAAGGTGGGTTTCTTTAACCGGTCAATTCTTTTAATTACTCAGAAATACCAAAGTCAGCAATAACATAGTAAGTGTTAATATCCCAAATTTCTAACTAGCTCTTTTTTCTGATTAAAGCATAAACTATAGAGTTTCTTATAAATAAATATAGTTTTTGGCTTGAATACCATCTATACATTTGTATGAATAGGTACCTATAAATAGAGCTACCTTATAAATACTATAGTTTTTCTAGGAAGGTAGTCTGAAGACATTGTAATGAGACCAAACAGGTACCTTCAGTTTCTTAAGCTAACCTAGGTCATACGGAGCGCAAGGCAGCGGCAGGGAAGAGGCAGGGCGGTCGTCAGCTTAAAACTGTCATAGGATTGCGCTTGACTTGCTACCGGAATGCCGTAAGCTTGCGAGTAAGATATCCCCTTGCCGGTGTCATTTTCCGTTTTTTTTCCGGCCTGCAAGCTAGAAAAAGGTGAGAAAGGACCATTTTATTGGTAAGAAAATTTTTAAAATGTCTCAAGGGTAGTTTCATTATTTATCAGGCTTGGGCGAACCGGTTGCGGTTCCCTTGCCTCTTGCCTACGTCTGCCTTGCGAATCATATTATTGCCTTGCCTTACTCTTTAAGAGTGTGTTTGGAGCCCTTCCTCTTTGATTAAGGTGCATAACCCTAAACCAGTCTTCCATCATAGAATCAAGTTCTTGCAATGGTGCTTTTGTCAGTGAGAAATGATGCAAAAATACCTAGAATTTCTTAAGTGTACCTAGTTTTACCGAGAAATCCTTCTTTTCTTCCCAAAGGTGGGTTTCTTTAACCGGTCAATTCTTTTATTTACTCAGAAATACCAAAGTCAGCAATAACATATAAGTGTTAATATCCCAAATTTTCAACTAGCTCTTTTTTCTGATTAAAGTATAAACTATAGAGTTTCTTATAAATAAATATAGTTTTTGGCTTGAATACCATCTATACATTTGTATGAATAGGTACCTATAAATAGACCTACCTTATAAATACTATAGTTTTTTCTAGGAAGGTAGTCTGAAGACATTGTAATGGGACCAAACAGGTACCTTCAGTTTCTTAAGCTTACCTAGGTCATACGGAGCGCAAGGCAGCGGCAGGGAAGAGGCAGGGCGGTCGTCAGCTTAAAACTGTCATAGGATTGCGCTTGACTTGCTACCGGCATGCCGTAAGCTTGCGAGTAAGATATCCCCTTGCCGGTGTCATTTTCCGTTTTTTTTTCCGGCATGCAAGCTAGAAAAAGGTGAGAAAAGACCATTTTATTGGTAAGAAAATTTTTAAAATGTCTCAAGGGTAGTTTTATTATTTATCAGGCTTGGGCGAACCGGTTGCGGTTCCCTTGCCTCTTGCCTACGTCTGCCTTGCGAATCATATTATTGCCTTGCCTTACTCTTTAAGAGTGTGTTTGGAGCCCTTCCTCTTTGATTAAGGTGCATAACCCTAAACCAGTCTTCCATCATAGAATCAAGTTCTTGCAATGGTGCTTTTGTCAGTGAGAAATGATGCAAAAATACCTAGAATTTCTTAAGTGTACCTAGTTTTACCGAGAAATCCTTCTTTTCTTCCCAAAGGTGGGTTTCTTTAACCAGTCAATTCTTTTATTTACTCAGAAATACCAAAGTCAGCAATAACATAGTAAGTGTTAATATCCCAAATTTCTAACTAGCTCTTTTTTCTGATTAAAGCATAAACTAATGAGTTTCTTATAAATAAATATAGATTTTGGCTTGAATACCGTCTATACATTTGTATGAATAGGTACCTATAAATAGAGCTACCTTATAAATACTATAGTTTTTCTAGGAAGGTAGTCTGAAGACATTGTAATGGTACCAAACAGGTACCTTCAGTTTCTTAAGCTTACCTAGGTCATACGGAGCGCAAGGCAGCGGCAGGGAAGAGGCAGGGCGGTCGTCAGCTTAAAACTGTCAGAGGATTGCGCTTGACTTGCTACCGGCATGCCGTAAGCTTGCGAGTAAGATATCCCCTTGCCGGTGTCATTTTCCGTTTTTTTTTCCGGCCTGCAGGCTAGAAAAAGGTGAGAAAGGACCATTTTATTGGTAAGAAAATTTTTAAAATGTCTCAAGGGTAGTTTTATTATTTATCAGGCTTGGGCAAACCGGTTGCGGTTCCCTTGCCTCTTGCCTACGTCTGCCTTGCGAATCATATTATTGCCTTGCCTTACTCTTTAAGAGTGTGTTTGGAGCCCATCCTCTTTGATTAAGGTGCATAACCCTAAACCAGTCTTCCATCATAGAATCAAGTTCTTGCAATGGTGCTTTTGACAGTGAGAAATGATGCAAAAATACCTAGAATTTCTTAAGTGTACCTAGTCTTACCGAGAAATCCTTCTTTTCTTCCCAAAGGTGGGTTTCTTTAACCGGTCAATTCTTTTATTTACTCAGAAATACCAAAGTCAGCAATAACATAGTAAGTGTTAATATCCCAAATTTCTAACTAGCTCTTTTTTCTGATTAAAGCATAAACTATAGAGTTTCTTATAAATAAATATAGTTTTTGGCTTGAATACCGTCTATACATTTGTATGAATAGGTACCTATAAATAGAGCTACCTTATAAATACTATAGTTTCTCTAGGAAGGTAGTCTGAAGACATTGTAATGGGACCACATAGGTACCTTCAACTTCTTAAGCTTACCTAGGTCATACGGAGCGCAAGGCAGCGGCAGGGAAGAGGCAGGGAGGTCGTCAGCTTAAAACTGTCATAGGATTGCGCTTGACTTGCTACCGGCATGCCGTAAGCTTGCGAGTAAGATATCCCCTTGCCGGTGTCATTTTCCGTTTTTTTTCCGGCCTGCAAGCTAAAAAAAGGTGAGAAAGGACCATTTTATTGGTATGAAAATTTTTAAAATGTCTCAAGGGTAGTTTTATTATTTATCAGGCTTGGGCGAAACGGTTGCGGTTCCCTTGCCTCTTGCCTACGTCTGCCTTGCGAATCATATTATTGCCTTGCCTTACTCTTTAAGAGTGTGTTTGGAGCCCATCCTCTTTGATTAAGGTGCATAACCCTAAACCAGTCTTCCATCATAGAATCAAGTTCTTGTGGGAACCGAAATTCGCACCGTCGATTTTAGTTAAGTTTAAAACGTAGGAAAACTAAGTTGACCTAGTTTTCCCCGAGGATCCCGGCTATCTGCTGGGCCACGCACGACAAAGTTAAAAGAATGCTAAGTTGAAAGTAAATACGTAAAATAAGAGAGCAAAAAAGAAAGAATTTTATTTCCGAGATTCGCGGAGAGCGTTTGGAACAATAGGTCGAGATCGCGGCCGTAAGAGCTGTCGATCGTCGCTAGTCTTGAAATCCTAGATCTAACCTAATTGAGTCGCAGCTCGCTAAAAAGGAAATAAAGCCTAAGTTCTAACTTGCTCTGAGAGTAGTTTGCCTTGTGATTTTCGGATCCCCTTCCTTCTGCTCCTAGACTTGCTTATATACTCCCCATATGACGGTCTATTCCTGACGGGCCGGCGCGAGCTGGGCTTTTTCCATTTTCGTCGGCCTTCATGTTTATCGGGAAAGTTGACATTTATTTTTTCGGAAAATTGATGTTTATCTTTTTGGAAGTTTGACAATTATCCTGTTTTGGGAAGATAATCGCAAACAGTCGTATCTATCTTTTTAGAAAATCGTAAAATGGTTATCCGATCATGTTTGGTCTCCGTTGGGCCGTATCTCGGATTTCCGCTATTTTTACGATTTCCTCGAGAGAACGTTCCTACTTGGACATTGGGTTTTTCGGAAGATCTTCGATCCTTTTACGTGGCAAATGGTGTTTTTAGATAACCGTTGCCGCTTTATACGAAGTTCTCCTATCCGTTGACGTCTTACGGGTTTTCCGAAGACCAGGAGGAAAAAAAAGGAGTTTGGTTTGCGGGATTTGAGAAAGTCGCAAAACTTCGATTTCTGGCGGTTTGAGAACTCGGAACTTACGCACGAAGACTAGCCGTCCAATAACTCGAACCAGCATGGCGCTAGGCGCCTGGCGCCTAGAGGCAACACGGGCGCTAGGCGCCCGGCGCCTAGAGGCAAGCACGGGCGCTAGGCGCCCGGCGCCTAGAGGCAAGCACGGGCGCTAGGCGCCCGGCGCCTAGAGGCAGCACGGGCGCTAGGCGCCCGGCGCCTAGAGACAATCCAGGATCGTCGCTCGTTTCTTCCGGCTCGTGCGAGTTTTCGCGTTCTTTTTACTTCCCGGAGATTTTATCATGTAGAGAATGTCGATTTTGGAATGTCTAACATCTTTCGTATTTTGTCCGAACTTTTCGGACATCGATTTCGTCTTGACCGATTTTGACCCCAACAGTTAGCCCCCCAGCTAGCTAGGAGCCGTAGCGGTCGTAGGTCCTAGCTTGCTGTATGGTTCGTGAGGAAAGTATGGAGACGAAATCGTGCCGAAGGTCGGGGTAAATAGTAAAATTTCATGCCTATAAAGGCTTGTGAACCCTTTACCATTCTTACTTCACCCAAGAATCCTAAGTCAATTTCTCCCTCAAAGATTCTCTCTCTATTTTTAAGAAAAGAATGACTTCAAGGTCAAAACCCTTCGAAGAGACAGTCTCGCTCTGCTTCGGGCAGTTTACACGCCGAGGAGGAAGCTCCGAAGCCCGAGGTTTCGGAGGTCAAGAGGAACGCGTACTGTGACGCCGTCTTTGGTTCCGATCCCCCTCTTCCTGTGATTCCGATTCCCCGGCGCCCTGTGAAGGCACGTGTGGAAGCTGACTCGCCGAGCGAGGTATCTCCCGAGTATCTTAAGATTCTTCGAAAGTTCTATAACGTTCCGGAGAAAGTCGTGTTTCGCATTCCCCTTGGGGACGAGAGTCCGGAGTGTCCTCCGGAGGGTTACTTTACTTGCTACGAAGCATTCCTGACGCAGTGTCGATTATGGTTCCCGATCCCTGGGGTCATCGTCCAAGCTCTCGATCGTTTCGGACTTTCGATCAGCCAGTTGAATGTGCCGGCTCTAGAGAGCTGGCTTGGCGTTTTGATTCTAAGTTACGAGTTAGGAATGGATCTTAGCCCTTCGGACTTTGAAGGGCTGTGGCTTTCCAAGAGCGTGAGAACCAATGGAATATTTGCCATGAAATCGAGGACTGGTCACTCGGTAATTTCTGGGCTTACCTCGCATGCTAAGGACTTCGTTAAACGTTTCTTTTTCGTGAGGATAGATGGAGAGTCTGTCGAGGAGAGCTTCCTTCATCTATTTCCGACGGAATGGTTGTACCGACGTGGTAAGATTATCGCAATTTTTTTATTTTTCTTTTTTTTAAGAAATCTAAAGGCGAACCCCGAATGCATGTGCACGTTTTTCTTATTGTAGAGAATAGGTGTCTCACGCACATCCCTTCCGATCTTACTATCAAGAGAGACATATTCAGGGTGAGGGCCTGTTGATCGGATTCGGAAGGCGGTCGCGCTTCACCGATCGCGAGGCGGTACGCGACCTCTCATCAATGATGGATCCTTCGTGTTTGCTCCTTCGAGGCGGAGGGGGAAATCTTCGAAGGGCAAAGGGATCGCTTTCGAGGCTTCGTCGGAAAACAACGAGCCATCGAGGTACGATCCCGACTTTGTCGCAGAGAGCGGGGGTGCTTCCGGTCCGAACCCTCCTCCAAATGACTTCTTTGATGAGCTCCCCCCGGCTTTTACCCGTGACGAGTCTTTGGACAACGAGGAGAGGGACAAGGTGACAGCGGAAGGCACTCGTCTGGTTAACGAGGTTTGTTTTCGACACTTAAGCAAACTCTTCCTATCCTTTCACTTGACCTTGATTTTCTTATTTTTTTTTTTTTTTTTTGCAGGCCGTGAGAGTATGGAATGCGTCAATCGACGGAAGTTTCCGTACTGCTCGATTGGCCCGCTTCAAAGCGGAGGAGACCGAAAGGGAGTTTGCCAAGTATCGGTTGGAGGTTGAGGAGCGAAACCGTCGGCAAGCCGAAGTCCAGGCTCGAGCCCTCGTCCGTGCAGAGAGGAGAGGACGGAGAAGAGCCGCCGCCGAAATGAATCGACGGGCGGAAATCTTTTCTACCGAATTCGAGGCGTACAAAGAGGCTCAGGACTTCGTTGGCGACTTTCGCGAGTGTCGCGGTTCGGTGGGTACTCTTCACCAGGTACAGCGTGAGGGTTTCTCGCTTTCCAGCGAACTTGCCGCGATGGATGGTTCGATGAGAGTATGTGCCAACGCCGAATCCTCTGTTCCTCCGATCGAAGGAAGAATCCGGGAATTATGCAATCCTATTCAAGTCTCCGAAGATACGGCGGATGCCGGTGCAGACGCGAATGCAGGCGACGGGGGCGAGGAGGTCGACCAGCCTGATTCCTCGTTTGATATAACTTTTTCTGATTGTCTTGCATTTGATTATAATTTGTTGTAAGCCAAGTGGGGCTGTTTGTATGTGTTGCGACCCTTGGGGGGTTGCGTGACTTTATGCTTTTCGGGATCGGCCGTCGGTGGCCTTTGAATCCCTATTATGAATGTTTTTATGAATCATGCGTTTGGATTTATATTTTCGCCAAGTGTAGAGGACTTTGAATATGCGTAGTCACTTCATATTCGAGCTCTTTTTTGTCGCTTAACCTGCGGGTTACTTTGTAGCGAACGTTAGGTTTATAAGCGATAAGAGGCAAGTTTTGGGATCTCGTATGCTGGATACTTATGCCTATGAGATGTTTTAGATACCAGCAAGGCTGGGTTTAGGGCAAGACCTAGGTCTAATTTCGGCTGAAGCTATGCGATGACTAATCGGCTTTTCGTTTTGCTTGTTTGCGATTTCGACCTGACTCGTACCGTTTTAGAATCCGCGAAGTGCTTATCGGCTTATACGATTCGTTTGGGTACGAGTCGAGCTACTTCCTTTACGAAGAGCTAACCAAAATTTGGATTTCTTGTATAGTGCGCTATGATATCCTTGTCGGATGTGAAAGGACTTCGTTGGAAGCCAGACTACGAATTTGATTTAAGTGAAACGTTTCTATGTTTTTCCGTCGGGGCCAATCGACGGAAATAGGGTTTTTTAAAGTCGCGGAAAGATTGTTTGATAGAATTTGTTGGAGGAGAGTAGAGAATCGAAACTGGTCAGGAACTTGCGACGTCTCGCGTTCCTTAAAGATACGATTTTCGTTTTCCGTAATATTAGTGCTTTTGATAAGCAATTTCGAATTTGGGACTGTGAAAAGTTTCAAGAATGTCGAATACATGTAGAGAGTATTTTCGCGGGAGTAAAAGATTATTCGTTCCCATCTTCCCCCCCCCCCCTTTTTTGGTGGGGGGATGGCTGAACTCGTCGGGTTTCGACGAGCTGCCTACGTACCTCTTGCGAGGATCAAGCCATCTCGTAGTTCTGCTTATATCGCGGATGTTATTACTCCACGACTTCCGGCGTTTCGACTGTCTTAGCTAAGTCGGTGGCCGCGTCAGGAGTTGGATCATCCGTTCCATCGGCGATGGACTCAAGGATTGGCTTATCATCCTGAGTCGTGGCCTTTTTGGACGAATCCGAGTCGTCCTTTGCCGAGTTCTCAGAGATACTCGGATGCTTCTTAGTTCGCTTCAGGTTAGCCACTGGGGCGTTCCGATTGCTGCGCAATTTATGTTCAGCCAGGAAGCAGAGTCGCGACTGTTTTTGGCTTCCCCAGATTACCGCCGTTCCAGTTGGTGTTGGAAACTTGACGCTGAGATGGTAAGTGGATGGGACTGCCTTCATGGCGTTTATCCAAGGAGTCCCCATTATGGCGTTGTAGATAGCCGGGTTATCCACTACCGCGAATTCGACGATCTTTGTGACCTCTTTCGCCATGACTGGGAGCCTGATCTTTCCGAGGGTCATGGAGGTGACGCCCGAGAATCCAGTCAACGGTCTCGGTTCTGGGATGACTTCTCCGAGGGGTATGTTCATCCTTTGGAGGGTATCGCGGAACATGATGTTGACCGTGCTTCCCGTGTCGATGAGGATGCGGCCGACTTCGAGATCTTGGATCACCAAGTCGATGACTAGAGGATCGTAGTGAGGTTTGTCGAGTCCGGCCGTATCTTGTTCCTCGAAGACGATGGCGTGATTGGGGACGTCGCCTTCTGGGCACCATCCGAGACTCGTTTTGGCTTTCCGTCCGTAGGCTTTGATCGACGAAACTGAGTCTTGGTAGAAGTGCGATCCGCCGATGATCATGTTGATCCTCTGGCGATTGCTGTTGTTTCCTTCGCCATCTTGCCTTCGTCCGCGTTTTTCACCCGATTGAGTTCCAGGAGCGTTATTCTCGGGATTAGCTCCGTCGGTCTTCGGCGGACGGTCGGAATCTAAGAGCAGGTCTTTCACGCTTTTCACCGTTGCTAGTTCGCCGGCGAGTAATTTTGTAATGAGTCTAGCGCCGAGAACTTTGCAATTGGCGGTTGAGTGACCTCTCGTCTGGTGGAACTCGCAGCTGGAGTTGTCCTTGTACGAGTTCCGCGTCCAAGTGTTTCCGGCGGTCCTCCCTTGCTCGGAGTTGACGGCGTAATTATGCTCGCCTTGGACGTCTTCCCCCTCGTGATGGACGTACTTGTCGTTACGTGAGGTCTTCTTTTTACCGGCTGCTTTCTGCGGTCCGTGCTTTTGCGCCAGGACTTTCATCTCCTCTTCCATGATGATGAAATCCGTTGCTTTGTGGAGAGTGTCCTGGATGGTGCGCGGTCTCTCCAGAGAAATCCACTTTCGGAATTTCGACTTGTACCAGAGGTTTTTCCTCAGGGCGTCGATGGCGACTCTATCGCTGAGGCCTGTTACCCTGGACATTACGAGTTTGAACCTCTTAATGTAGTCGCGGAGCGGCTCGTCTTCCTTCTGAATGAGGCTCCAAAGATCTACATCGGAAGTTTCCCTGTCCATGAACATGGAAAACTGCTTCGGAAAGGCTGAAGCTAGCTGGCGAAAGCTTCCGATGGAGTTTCTTTTCAATCGTGAGAACCATTCGAGCGCAGCACCTCTGAGGTTCTCGACGAACAGGAGACAGCAGCCGACGTCTTTTTCCCGCTCTGGAAGTTTAGACCTGGCCATCGCAATCTGAAAGGATTGCAGGTGTGCCTTCGGGTCTGTGGTTCCGTCGTAGGTGGGAAGCTTTATTTTCCCGGGATCCGAGACTCGTGCGTCCGTGATTCGAGACGTGAACGGAGTCTTCCTCGATTCTTCGAGGAGCAGGTCGATCTCGGGAGCAGTACTGGTTGCGTGGTGAATCTGCGATTTTACCGCTTTCACCTCGGCTGCAGTCTTCGCGATGTATTCGCGTAGATCGTGGATCTCATTGGCGCCGTTTGCGCTTCTCTGTCTACGCTGGCTGCGATAGGCCCGGGTCTGGTCTTCGGCTAGCCTCTCTTGCTCTGACCAGTAGAGGTCTTCCTCCTCTTCCGTCATCGGTTTCTCGAAGGCTGCCGCCAATCGAGCCGATTGACTTCGGGTCCTTCTGTGATGGACGTCGGCGTCTTCGTCGGACGGATCCGACTGGTCGCTGATATCCAGATTGATTCTTTCGACGTCGACTCCTTCGTTTTCCCTCGCGGGAGGTGGAAGGTTATCCGTCGTTTTCTTCTGCCCCGCCGGAGTGGTATCGTCAGGGATGAGTTCCGGGGATTCTCTCGGGGCGTCTTTTTCTTTGTCTCCGGAAGTTCCGAAGTCGAGTCTCCTGACACGCCTCACCTTGGTGGATCCGCGCGGGAGTTTGCTTTTCGCTGTTAAGGTGCTGACCTGTTTAGCGAGCGAAGCCATTAGCTTCTCTTGTTCTTCCGACCGTTTCTGGGCGGTGGCGAACAGTTCCTTCACCTGGTCTAGCATCGCGGTGTTTGCCTCAGCAGTGACCGTCGATACGTTTCCAGCGGGAGTCTTCTCAGCGTTGGCATCGGCGGCTGGTCCGTCGTGCGTTTGCTTGTCTTTTTCCGCGTTAGCAGACATGCTTAACTGGGCGTGCGTAGTTGCGAGAAAGATAATTCCGTGATCCCCCTCCTTCTAGCGCCAAACTGTGGGAACCGAAATTCGCACCGTCGATTTTAGTTAAGTTTAAAACGTAGGAAAACTAAGTTGACCTAGTTTTCCCCGAGGATCCCGGCTATCTGCTGGGCCACGCACGACAAAGTTAAAAGAATGCTAAGTTGAAAGTAAATACGTAAAATAAGAGAGCAAAAAAGAAAGAATTTTATTTCCGAGATTCGCGGAGAGCGTTTGGAACAATAGGTCGAGATCGCGGCCGTAAGAGCTGTCGATCGTCGCTAGTTTTGAAATCCTAGATCTAACCTAATTGAGTCGCAGCTCGCTAAAAAGGAAATAAAGCCTAAGTTCTAACTTGCTCTGAGAGTAGTTTGCCTTGTGATTTTCGGATCCCCTTCCTTCTGCTCCTAGACTTGCTTATATACTCCCCATATGACGGTCTATTCCTGACGGGCCGGCGCGAGCTGGGCTTTTTCCATTTTCGTCGGCCTTCATGTTTATCGGGAAAGTTGACATTTATTTTTTCGGAAAATTGATGTTTATCTTTTTGGAAGTTTGACAATTATCCTGTTTTGGGAAGATAATCGCAAACAGTCGTATCTATCTTTTAGAAAATCGTAAAATGGTTATCCGATCATGTTTGGTCTCCGTTGGGCCGTATCTCGGATTTCCGCTATTTTTACGATTTCCTCGAGAGAACGTTCCTACTTGGACATTGGGTTTTTCGGAAGATCTTCGATCCTTTTACGTGGCAAATGGTGTTTTTAGATAACCGTTGCCGCTTTATACGAAGTTCTCCTATCTGTTGACGTCTTACGGGTTTTCCGAAGACCAGGAGGAAAAAAAAGGAGTTTGGTTTGCGGGATTTGAGAAAGTCGCAAAACTTCGATTTCTGGCGGTTTGAGAACTCAGAACTTACGCACGAAGACTAGCCGTCCAATAACTCGAACCAGCATGGCGCTAGGCGCCTGGCGCCTAGAGGCAACACGGGCGCTAGGCGCCCAGCGCCTAGAGGCAAGCACGGGCGCTAGGCGCCCGACGCCTAGAGGCAAGCACGGGCGCTAGGCGCCCGGCGCCTAGAGGCAGCACGGGCGCTAGGCGCCCGGCGCCTAGAGGCAGCACGGGCGCTAGGCGCCCGGCGCCTAGAGGCAAGCACGGGCGCTAGGCGCCCGGCGCCTAGAGGCAAGCACGGGCGCTAGGCGCCCGGCGCCTAGAGGCAGCACGGGCGCTAGGCGCCCGGCGCCTAGAGGCAAGCACGGGTGCTAGGCGCCCGGCGCCTAGAGGCAGCACGGGCGCTAGGCGCCCGGCGCCTAGAGGCAAGCACGGGCGCTAGGCGCCCGGCGCCTAGAGGCAACACGGGCGCTAGGCGCCCGGCGCCTAGAGGCAAGCACGGGCGCTAGGCGCCCGACGCCTAGAGGCAAGCACGGGCGCTAGGCGCCCGGCGCCTAGAGGCAGCACGGGCGCTAGGCGCCCGGCGCCTAGAGGCAGCACGGGCGCTAGGCGCCCGGCGCCTAGAGGCAGCACGGGCGCTAGGCGCCCGGCGCCTAGAGGCAAGCACGGGTGCTAGGCGCCCGGCGCCTAGAGGCAGCACGGGCGCTAGGCGCCCGGCGCCTAGAGGCAAGCACGGGCGCTAGGCGCCCGGCGCCTAGAGGCAAGCACGGGCGCTAGGCGCCCGGCGCCTAGAGGCAAGCACGGGCGCTAGGCGCCCGGCGCCTAGAGGCAAGCACGGGCGCTAGGCGCCCGGCGCCTAGAGGCAGCACGGGCGCTAGGCGCCCGGCGCCTAGAGGCAGCACGGGCGCTAGGCGCCCGGCGCCTAGAGGCAGCACGGGCGCTAGGCGCCCGGCGCCTAGAGACAATCCAGGATCGTCGCTCGTTTCTTCCGGCTCGTGCGAGTTTTCGCGTTCTTTTTACTTCCCGGAGATTTTATCATGTAGAGAATGTTTCTAATCGTCGATTTCGGAATGTCTTAACATTTTCCCGAGTTTTCTAGAATGAAACTTATTCTCTTAATGCTTCTCTAACATCTTTCGTATTTTGTCCGAACTTTTCGGACATCGATTTCGTCTTGACCGATTTTGACCCCAACAGTTCTTGCAATGGTGCTTTTGTCAGTGAGAAATGATGCAAAAATACCTAGAATTTCTTAAGTGTACCTAGTTTTACCGAGAAATCCTTCTTTTCTTCCCAAAGGTGGGTTTCTTTAACCGGTCAATTCTTTTATTTACTCAGAAATACCAAAGTCAGCAATAACATAGTAAGTGTTAATATCCCAAATTTCTAACTAGCTTTTTTTTCTGATTAAAGCATAAACTATAGAGTTTCTTATAAATAAATATAGTTTTTGGCTTGAATACCATCTATACATTTGTATGAATAGGTACCTATAAATAGAGCTACCTTATAAATACTATAGTTTTTCTAGGAAGGTAGTCTGAAGACATTGTAATGGGACCAAACAGGTACCTTCAGTTTCTTAAGCTTACCTAGGTCATACGGAGCGCAAGGCAACTGCAGGGAAGAGGCAGGGCGGTCGTCAGCTTAAAACTGTCATAGGATTGCGCTTGACTTGCTACCGGCATGCCGTAAGCTTGCGAGTAAGATATCCCCTTGCCGGTGTCATTTTCCGTTTTTTTTTCCGGCCTGCAAGCTAGAAAAAGGTGAGAAAGGACCATTTTATTGGTAAGAAAAATTTTAAAATGTCTCAAGGATAGTTTTATTATTTATCAGGCTTGGGCGAACCGGTAGCGGTTCCCTTGCCTCTTGCCTACGTCTGCCTTGCGAATCATATTATTGCCTTGCCTTACTCTTTAAGAGTGTGTTTGGAGCCCTTCCTCTTTGATTAAGGTGCATAACCGTAAACCAGTCTTCCATCATAGAATCAAATTCTTGCAATGGTGCTTTTGTCAGTGAGAAATGATTAAAAATACCTAGAATTTCTTAAGTGTGCCTAGTTTTACCGAGAAATCCTTCTTTTCTTCCCAAAGGTGGGTTTCTTTAACCGGTCAATTCTTTTATTTACTCAGAAATACCAAAGTCAGCAATAACATAGTAAGTGTTAATATCCCAAATTTCTAACTAGCTTTTTTTCTGATTAAAGCATAAACTATAGAGTTTCTTATAAATAAATATAGTTTTTGGCTTGAATACCATCTATACATTTGTATGAATAGGTACCTATAAATAGAGCTACCTTATAAATACTATAGTTTTTCTAGGAAGGTAGTCTAAAGACATTGTAATGGGACCAAATAGGTACCTTCAGTTTCTTAAGCTTACCTAGGTCATACGGAGCGCAAGGCAGCGGCAGGGAAGAGGCAGGGCGGTCGTCAGCTTAAAACTGTCATAGGATTGCGCTTGACTTGCTACCGGCATGCCGTAAGCTTGCGAGTAAGATATCCCCTTGCCGGTGTCATTTTCCGTTTTTTTCAGGCCTGCAAGCTAGAAAAAGGTGAGAAAGGACCATTTTATTGGTAAGAAAATTTTTAAAATGTCTCAAGGGTAGTTTTATTATTTATCAGGCTTGGGCGAACCGGTTGCGGTTCCCTTGCCTCTTGCCTACGTCTGCCTTGCGAATCATATTATTGCCTTGCCTTACTCTTTAAGAGTGTGTTTGGAGCCCTTCCTTTTTGATTAAGGTGCATAACCCTAAACCAGTCTTCCATCATAGAATCAAGTTCTTGCAATGGTGCTTTTGTCAGTGAGAAATGATGCAAAAATACCTAGAATTTCTTAAGTGTACCTAGTTTTACCGAGAAATCCTTCTTTCCTTCCCAAAGGTGGGTTTCTTTAACCGGTCAATTCTTTTTTTTACTCAGAAATACCAAAGTCAGCAATAACATAGTAAGTGTTAATATCCCAAATTTCTAACTAGCTCTTTTTTCTGATTAAAGCATAAACTATAGAGTTTCTTATGAATAAATATAGTTTTTGGCTTGAATACCGTCAATACATTTGTATGAATAGGTACCTATAAATAGAGCTACCTTATAAATACTATAGTTTTTCTAGGAAGGTAGTCTGAAGACATTGTAATGGGACCAAATAGGTACCTTCAGTTTCTTAAGCTTACCTAGGTTATACGGAGCGTAAGGCAGCGGCAGGGAAGAGGCAGGGCGGTCGTCAGCTTAAAACTGTCATAGGATTGCGCTTGACTTGCTACCGGCATGCCGTAAGCTTGCGAGTAAGATATCCCCTTGCCGGTGTCCTTTTCCGTTTTTTTTCCGGCCTGCAAGCTAGAAAAAGGTGAGAAAGGACCATTTTATTGGTAAGAAAATTTTTAAAATGTCTCAAGGGTAGTTTTATTATTTATCAGGCTTGGGCGAACCGGTTGCGGTTCCCTTGCCTCTTGCCTACGTCTGCCTTGCGAATCATATTATTGCCTTGCCTTACGCTTTAAGAGTGTGTTTGGAGCCCTTCCTCTTTGATTAAGGTGCATAACCCTAAACCAGTCTTCCATCATAGAATCAAGTTCTTGCAATGGTGCTTTTGTCAGTGAGAAATGATGCAAAAATACCTAGAATTTCTTAAGTGTACCTAGTTTTACCGAGAAATCCTTCTTTTCTTCCCAAAGGTGGGTTTCTTTAACCGGTCAATTCTTTTATTTACTCAGAAATACCAAAGTCAGCAATAACATAGTAAGTGTTAATATCCCAAATTTCTAACTAGCTCTTTTTTCTGATTAAAGCATAAACTATAGAGTTTCTTATAAATAAATATAGATTTTGGCTTGAATACCGTCTATACATTTGTATGAATAGGTACCTATAAATAGAGCTACCTTATAAATACTATAGTTTTTCTAGGAAGGTAGTCTGAAGACATTGTAAGGGTACCAAACAGGTACCTTCAGTTTCTTAAGCTTACCTAGGTCATACGGAGCGCAAGGCAGCGGCAGGGAAGAGGCAGGGCGGTCGTCAGCTTAAAACTGTCATAGGATTGCGCTTGACTTGCTACTGGCATGCCGTAAGCTTGCGAGTAAGATATCCCCTTGCCGGTGTCATTTTCCGTTTTTTTTTTCGGCCTGCAAGCTAGAAAAAGGTGAGAAAGGACCATTTTATTGGTAAGAAAATTTTTAAAATGTCTCAAGGGTAGTTTTATTATTTATCAGGCTTGGGCGAACCGGTTGCGGTTCCCTTGCCTCTTGCCTACGTCTGCCTTGCGAATCATATAATTGCCTTGCCTTACTCTTTAAGAGTGTGTTTGGAGCCCTTCCTCTTTGATTAAGGTGCATAACCCCAAACCAGTCTTCCATCATAGAATCAAGTTCTTGCAATGGTGCTTTTGTCAGTGAGAAATGATGCAAAAATACCTAGAATTTCTTAAGTGTACCTAGTTTTACCGAGAAATCCTTCTTTTCTTCCCAAAGGTGGGTTTCTTTAACCGGTCAATTCTTTTATTTACTCAGAAATACAAAAGTCAGCAATAACATAGTAAGTGTTAATATCCCAAATTTCTAACTAGCTATTTTTTCTGATTAAAGCATAAACTATAGAGTTTCTTATAAATAAATATAGATTTTGGCTTGAATACCGTCTATACATTTGTATGAATAGGTACCTATAAATAGAGCTACCTTATAAATACTATAGTGTTTCTAGGAAGGTAGTCTGAAGACATTGTAATGGTACCAAACAGGTACCTTCAGTTTCTTAAGCTTACCTAGGTCATACGGAGCGCAAGGCAGCGGCAGGGAAGAGGCAGGGCGGTCGTCACCTTAAAACTGTCATAGGATTGCGCTTGACTTGCTACCGGCATGCCGTAAGCTTGCGAGTAAGATATCCCCTTGCCGGTGTCATTTTCCGTTTTTTTCCGGCCTGCAAGCTAGAAAAAGGTGAGAAAGGACTATTTTATTGGTAAGAAAATTTTTAAAATGTCTCAAGGGTAGTTTTATTATTTATCAGGCTTGGGAGAACCGGTTGCGGTTCCCTTGCCTCTTGCCTACGTCTGCCTTGCGAATCATATTATTGCCTTGCCTTACTCTTTAAGAGTGTGTTTGGAGCCCTTCCTCTTTAATTAAGGTGCATAACCCTAAACCAGTCTTCCATCATAGAATCAAGTTCTTGCAATGGTGCTTTTGACAGTGAGAAATGATGCAAAAATACCTAGAATTTCTTAAGTGTACCTAGTCTTACCGAGAAATCCTTCTTTTCTTCCCAAAGGTGGGTTTCTTTAACCGGTCAATTCTTTTATTTACTCAGAAATACCAAAGTCAGCAATAACATAGTAAGTGTTAATATCCCAAATTTCTAACTAGCTCTTTTTTCTGATTAAAGCATAAACTATAGAGTTTCTTATAAATAAATATAGTTTTTGGCTTGAATACCATCTATACATTTGTATGAATAGGTACCTATAAATAGAGCTACCTTATAAATACTATAGTTTTTCTAGGAAGGTAGTCTGAAGACATTGTAATGGGACCAAATAGGTACCTTCAGTTTCTTAAGCTTACCTAGGTCATACGGAGCGCAAGGCAACTGCAGGGAAGAGGCAGGGCGGTCGTCAGCTTAAAACTGTCATAGGATTGCGCTTGACTTGCTACCGGCATGCCGTAAGCTTGCGAGTAAGATATCCCCTTGCCGGTGTCATTTTCCGTTTTTTTCAGGCCTGCAAGCTAGAAAAAGGTGAGAAAGGACCATTTTATTGGTAAGAAAAATTTTAAAATGTCTCAAGGATAGTTTTATTATTTATCAGGCTTGGGCAAACCGGTTGCGGTTCCCTTGCCTCTTGCCTACGTCTGCCTTGCGAATCATATTATTGCCTTGCCTTACTCTTTAAGAGTGTGTTTGGAGCCCTTCCTTTTGATTAAGGTGCATAACCCTAAACCAGTCTTCCATCATAGAATCAAGTTCTTGCAATGGTGCTTTTGTCAGTGAGAAATGATGCAAAAATACCTAGAATTTCTTAAGTGTACCTAGTTTTACCGAGAAATCCTTCTTTCCTTCCCAAAGGTGGGTTTCTTTAACCGGTCAATTCTTTTATTTACTCAGAAATACCAAAGTCCGCAATAACATAGTAAGTGTTAATATCCCAAATTTCTAACTAGCTCTTTTTTCTGATTAAAGTATAAACTATAGAGTTTCTTATGAATAAATATAGTTTTTGGCTTGAATACCGTCAATACATTTGTATGAATAGGTATCTATAAATAGAGCTACCTTATAAATACTATAGTTTTTCTAGGAAGGTAGTCTGAAGACATTGTAATGGGACCAAATAGGTACCTTCAGTTTCTTAAGCTTACCTAGGTCATACGGAGCGTAAGGCAGCGGCAGGGAAGAGGCAGGGCGGTCGTCAGCTTAAAACTGTCATAGGATTGCGCTTGACTTGCTACCGGCATGCCGTAAGCTTGCGAGTAAGATATCCCCTTGCCGGTGTCATTTTCCGTTTTTTTTCCGGCCTGCAAGCTAGAAAAAGGTGAGAAAGGACCATTTTATTGGTAAGAAAATTTTTAAAATGTCTCAAGGGTAGTTTTATTATTTATCAGGCTTGGGCGAACCGGTTGCGGTTCCCTTGCCTCTTGCCTACGTCTGCCTTGCGAATCATATTATTGCCTTGCCTTACTCTTTAAGAGTGTGTTTGGAGCCCTTCCTCTTTGATTAAGGTGCATAACCCTAAACCAGTCTTCCATCATAGAATCAAGTTCTTGCAATGGTGCTTTTGTCAGTGAGAAATGATGCAAAAATACCTAGAATTTCTTAAGTGTACCTAGTTTTACCGAGAAATCCTTCTTTTCTTCCCAAAGGTGGGTTTCTTTAACCGGTCAATTCTTTTATTTACTCAGAAATACCAAAGTCAGCAATAACATAGTAAGTGTTAATATCCCAAATTTCTAACTAGCTCTTTTTTCTGATTAAAGCATAAACTATAGAGTTTCGTATAAATAAATATAGATTTTGGCTTGAATACCGTCTATACATTTGTATGAATAGGTACCTATAAATAGAGCTACCTTATAAATACTATAGTTTTTCTAGGAAGGTAGTCTGAAGACATTGTAATGGTACCAAACAGGTACCTTCAGTTTCTTAAGCTTACCTAGGTCATACGGAGCGCAAGGCAGCGGCAGGGAAGAGGCAAGGCGGTCGTCACCTTAAAACTGTCATAGGATTGCGCTTGACTTGCTACCGGCATGCCGTAAGCTTGCGAGTAAGATATCCCCTTGCCGGTGTCATTTTCCGTTTTTTTTCCGGCCTGCAAGCTAGAAAAAGGTGAGAAAGGACTATTTTATTGGTAAGAAAATTTTTAAAATGTCTCAAGGGTAGTTTTATTATTTATCAGGCTTGGGCGAACCGGTTGCGGTTCCCTTGCCTCTTGCCTACGTCTGCCTTGCGAATCATATTATTGCCTTGCCTTACTCTTTAAGAGTGTGTTTGGAGCCCTTCCTCTTTGATTAAGGTGCATAACCCTAAACCAGTCTTCCATCATAGAATCAAGTTCTTGCAATGGTGCTTTTGACAGTGAGAAATGATGCAAAAATACCTAGAATTTCTTAAGTGTACCTAGTCTTACCGAGAAATCCTTCTTTTCTTCCCAAAGGTGGGTTTCTTTAACCGGTCAATTCTTTTATTTACTCAGAAATACCAAAGTCAGCAATAACATAGTAAGTGTTAATATCCCAAATTTCTAACTAGCTCTTTTTTCTGATTAAAGCATAAACTATAGAGTTTCTTATAAATAAATATAGTTTTTGGCTTGAATACCGTCTATACATTTGTATGAATAGGTACCTATAAATAGAGCTACCTTATAAATACTATAGTTTTTCTAGGAAGGTAGTCTGAAGACATTGTAATGGGACCACATAGGTACCTTCAATTTCTTAAGCTTACCTAGGTCATACGGAGCGCAAGGCAGCGGCAGGGAAGAGGCAGGGAGGTCGTCAGCTTAAAACTGTCATAGGATTGCGCTTGACTTGCTACCGGCATGCCGTAAGCTTGCGAGTAAGATATCCGCTTGCCGGTGTCATTTTCCGTTTTTTTTTCCGGCCTGCAAGCTAGAAAAAGGTGAGAAAGGACCATTTTATTGGTAAGAAAATTTTTAAAATGTCTGAAGGGTAGTTTTATTATTTATCAGGCTTGGGCGAAACGGTTGCGGTTCCCTTGCCTCTTGCCTACGTCTGCCTTGCGAATCATATTATTGCCTTGCCGTACTCTTTAAGAGTGTGTTTGGAGCCCATCCTCTTTGATTAAGGCGCATAGCCCTAAACCAGTCTTCCATCATAGAATCAAGTTCTTGCAATGGTGTTTTTTGTCAGTGAGAAATGATTAAAAAATACCTAGAATTTCTTAAGTGTACCTAGTTTTACCGAGAAAATCCTTCTTTTCTTCCCAAAGGTGGG